>JAPMOQ010060822.1:1088966-1116374 GCA_026543055.1 Argiope trifasciata
TTCTTAAACCAAGACAAACTACGATTTATGATGGAAGTACGTGTATGCTTCAGGTTATTCCAAAGAAAACACTTATCCATGAAAGCGGAGGTAAACATTTGTTCTTATATATAGTATTGAATGTAGGCAGCCCTTAGCACTTCAAATTCTAAAGTCTCCCCCCCCCCCCGATGTCGCTCTCTTTTTATTACAAATTCCCCATTTTAAACTTATCCGATTTGGTTATTATTTATTCTAGCCTAATTTTTACTTTCACATATAAGAAGTATAGAGAAAATATTATATTCGTAAGAAATTAGAACTCGAGATTTTGAGGAACCTCTGTCTTTAAGGGTTCGAAAAACAGATTTTGGCATGACGTATGTTTTCGAAAAAGCGAACTTGAAAATTTGAGTTTTCATTCTTATAGAAAAAAATTTCGTATATCAGCTTTAGAACAGATTTATAGATTTCTATCAAATTTTGAAGAAAATCAAAGGACATCTCCCAGGCTGACTGTTTAAGTACAAATTAATTCAATAACAACAAAAAGATATTTTCTATATAGACAAAAAATTTCTTGCTCATGCTTAGTATATAAAATGTAGATCCTTATCAAATTTTGAATCAAATCTGTCAAAGCGTTGACCATCTGTAGTTCTGTTCCTTCGCATTATGAAAGCCCATTGACTTTTTAAAGTTACGACTTAAATTAATGAAATCTGGAATGCGATCTTGTGATATAACTGTAGGCCTATGTGTCGAGGGAAAAAATAAATTCTATAAAAGTGCCAGATTTACCCCGAACATTTTCATTTCGTATTTACTGCCAATGCCATGTAAAATATTTAGGTCTTTGCGGAAGGCCTACAAATTTTTTGTCGGGAGGAGGAGTGTCAGATATTTATTTGAGATCATGCGAGAAAGTTTCGAGAAAATACTTCTGCTGGTTTTGCATTAGCAAGTGAAAATGTTTGTATTTTTATTTATTTATCATAAATCATGACTAAGTGGCTACTACTCTTGAATCCATTTTTATTTAATCTGAATGGAATAGCGTAGTTTGTATTCGAGTTCAATGTTCTGGCAGCGGTATTCAGGGAAGAAACAAGAACTATATGAATAACAATTAAAGAAATTTTTCTTCGTTTGGCAACAGCAGTTTTAGGTCCAACTATGTTCAAGATGGATGAGAGTCAAATGCAAGGTAAATATTTTGTATTTATTTCCGTATTTTCTGTCAAATTATTGCATTACGAATGATGGCGGAAGGTTCTTAAATATATTTTGTATTTTAATAAAATTTAAATTGAGGAAATTAATCGTTTTTCTTCTTAAAAAAAACAAATGATTTTAGTGCGTTTTCCACTTGTTAGTTTTTATATAATCTTTTACCCAACAATATATTTTTCCGTGTTTCATCCAACACATATTAAACAATATCTTTAGATTGTTATCTGTTTCTTTCATCATTCTTTCTTGTTTATGACTTCGAAACACAATTTTAGGTTCCCCAGTGATGTACATATGTTTAGCTAACTTAGCAGTTATTGTTTATTTTAGTAAATAAATCAAATTTTTCCGGATTCTTCAGGGTAAAAAAAAATGAAAATAAGAGGGAAACATGCTTGTTGAATCATATATGGAAAATATTGTTTAATTTAAAGAGCCTATAAACTATAAATTATTTTTTTAGATCAGAAATATGAGTTGTCTGAAATATGAATATTTGTAATACAAATGATACTTTAATAATGCGTTATATATTAAAATCTGATATGCAAGAAAGCAGTATTTGAAAGTATTTTTATTTGCTTCTCAAATATTTTTCTAATTGTTCTAAGCAGAAACATTTTACTTATTGCTAAGGAAGGGAGGAAGAGTATTAGGATTTTAAATAATACATGGGCTTCTTCAGTTCTACTAATCTTAATACTGTTGAATGGAAACTCATGATATTAATATAATATACATAATCAGTTGTAACTTTTGACTTTTAAGGTGTTAAATTGTTTTGTGACTTTACGTGATATGTATTACCTTTACAATGTTTGCGTGACAGATTTTTTGGCACATCAGGATTGTGTGGTAGATGCAAGCACCTCAAATATCTGTGTAATAGTTGTCATTGTGCATAAGAGAAGCCTCTTATAATGTGAAGTATTTGAGGGATGTATTTTAATGTTAATACCACTGAACAGATTTAATAACTAGTATAAGAATAATTAATTTAGAAACATTTGGGTAGTTTAAATACATCAATACTGTTTTGTTATATTAAAATTTTGTTATGTAATTACAGTTTTTAGAAATTTTAATCTGATTTATCCTTTTTTAAAAAAATTATAAAGAATTTATTATTTATAATTAAAAAAAATTTAATTGCACTGGAGAATATGATTCTGTTTATATTTTCCATTCAATATTTGACATTTGTTTGGATATTAATAAGAGAAAAAATACTTATACTATGCGTATTATTGTATTTTATTTTAAAAATAAAATTAGATCATCTAAATTTTATATTTCCTAAATTTTGCTTCTATGAATCATTTTTTAAGGATTCCAAGAATTTTTATTTTATGACTTTTTTTATTATTGCATGATTAAATGATCATGTAATTTCTTAAGATTTCAAAGAAAAGTATTGTGCAAATATAATTATTAAAAGAGAATCTAAATTCCAAATGACATAACAAAAATAATATTAGTGAATCAAAATGTCAAATGATATAGCAAAAATAATATTGGTGAATCAAAATGTCAGATTAAAACTGTGAGACTCTTGTTTTAGATAAATCTGGAATCCTTAGTTTTTTATATTCGCAAATCCAGAATTTCTAAATTTGGGAAAAACAAACTGTATCATTCTCAAATTTAGCTTTAGAAAAAAAATTGTAAATCATAAGTTTATTATAGGAGTGATATTCTGATTGCCTGTATTACATTCTTTGAAGTTGAGAATACGGATATTAATTTTATTAACAGAAATAAAACTGAGACAATTATTATTATTAACAGAAAGACATGTAACTTTTTAGCATCAAAAGTCCTATTGAAATTCGTATTTAGATATATTTTTAAACATCTTACATACTTATAAAAACATTTATATTCATTGACATACCTATATAAAAGGATGTCTGGGCAAATCCCAAAATTGTGTTCATACCTCTCTGTATATATATTTGAAATGCTATCTTTATTATTATTACTTTACCTTTTATATTGAGGAGTGCAAAGATTGAAAGTAGAATTAAATTTAAATGGTTTACGAAATACTTTGTTATTCATATGATTTAATACTACAACTAACTTTGCAATGTTTGTTATATATCAACAGCCCTTAAGTGAAAAAAAAATTTTTTTTTTTTAAAGTTAAAAAACCATGATATCTATTTTTAAAACCCGATATGCTTATTGATGAAAGGTATTGAAAATTGTGTAATTTCTGTTTACACTACTGACAAATGGTTGCTTTCATTAGAATTGAAAAGCAAAGTTATTTCTTTCCACATAAATTTGAAAAATTAAAATCTCTAGAAAAAAAATCACATTATAATGTAAAAATATTATATTATTATTTGACACATAAAATAAACATAAGCTAATAATCATATATATTTTATAGGTCTATTTTCAGTTAGAAAAACTTATTAGTTTTGATAACTATTAATTTTATCTCTTTTTATTGAAATCTGTTTGATTTTTAAAAAATTAAAAAAAAAAGATATTTGAAAAATTTTTTTTAAGTAGAACTAATTTTAATAAAGTTTTGATAAAGTATTTATAGAAATAAAGCATAAGCAACAAAACTTTTCTAATTACTCTATACTTTCTGTTATTAATAAATATAAAAATTCCAATTCTTTAATTGCAGTCTTTTTTTTTTTTTTTTTTTTTTAGCAAATACTAAATTTTTTGACAAAAAAAATTTTGTTTTTTCCTGCAATGAAGTTATTACAAAATGTTTTATATAAATGGGAAATATATATTTTATATTTTTTTATGTAGCAGAAATTTTATTAAATATTAGAATCACTATAGTTTTCAAGATTTTGTTTTTAAATAGAATTATAACCCTTCCTGTTAACCTGAAATGTTTGGGGTTTTGCCAATATAGCAAATATTACTTATGATGAATGATTTTTATAGCCACTTAGTGCTACTACCAAGAAAAATCACCAGATATTGAGATATATCACCAAAATAGATGCACTATGTACATTAAAGCTTGGCAATCTTGGTGTATACTTAAAATTGGCTAATAAACTTGAGGCCATAAAAATAATCATTTACTAATAATTTTTTTAATTATAAAAAGTTTCATGTTTATGCTAAATTTGAAAAATTAGTTAATTGAATTATTAACCAAGTTTTGATGAAACAAAATTGTGTAAAAATGCTCAGATGTGACTTTCTAATTACTCTAACAGTGTACTAGATACTTGAATTTTATTAAAAGTTTCCTATAAATTCATAAATTTGTTGCTTATATATAAATATTTTTTTAAAAATTGATGGTGTTGAACATAAAATGTTATTTGTATACTTTAATATTAATTTTTGTATCCAGTTATGAATTTTTTCATTAAAATATGCTTTGTAAAAATTTTCTGGTGTAGTTTTAAAATTTCTTTCATTGTATTTTTTTAAAGGTTGCAAACATTTCAGAAAATTTTAATACATTTTTATTTTTAATTTTACACTCTAAAATGATTTTTTCCCTTGGTCTGAATCTTAAAACTAGATCAAATTAATTGGCAATTAATTTTTACAATGTTTTGAAATATTAACTTTTATTCTACAAGGACTATCAGTATTATATTATGATGTTACTTCTTTTTTAACAACCTCATTTTGAATTGTATTGTTGTTGTTTTTTCCCCATTAAACATTATTTAAACTAAAATCAGATTATTAGAATTTATAAATTTCTGAACTAACCTTTTGAAATTGTTGTCCTAAAATAATAGAGCATAAATTCTATTCTAAATTTCCTATATCTCATTAAAAATGTTTAAAAAAAAATTTATTTATAGAATTTTTTTCTGATTATTTATTTTGATATTTTGCAGATATCTGTCGAGTTTGTAGGTCTGAAGCAACACCAGAAAAACCTTTATATCATCCATGTATTTGCACAGGTAGCATAAAATTCATACACCAAGAATGGTATGTAATAAAATTATTTAGATTGTTAATCATATTAACCATATTTAAACTTTTTGGTTTGATGAAAATAATTTACACTAAAGACTTTCAATTGTACAATTATGATTCGTGTGTATGTGTTTGAAGAGAAGGTTGGGTTAGGAATAATTTCCACATATTTTTAAAATATTTATAATGTGTAAAACCCCTTTTTACATTCTTAGCATTCAAAGAAGCTTGGATAAATCTTTTAGCACAATTATTAATTGCTGTTCTGCATATCTTTTTTTTTTTTTTTGAAAGAAATGTTTGTGCATTAACTTTTGTAACTATAGCTTGTACATGTTATAATTTCAAATGTTCTATATCTGTACTATTATGAGTAAATATATTTCAATTAAGTTATTTTTAAATCTAGAAGAATAAAAATCTTATTTAATATCCTATGTTCTCATTTGAGGATAACTTTTCACTTCTATTGCTGAACTGATTATGTTCCATTATTTATTTTTCACTTTTTACAATGAAGATATTAAAGGTTTTCAAACCCTTTATCAAATTAAAATTGCCATATATTAGCCATAACAGATTTTGAAGTCAGATTACCATTATTTTGATTAATTTTTTTAGTTGAAGCAATTTAAATGATTTGGGAGTAATCTTAAATGATATTTTTCTATGTTTTTTAAAGAATTATTTTAATATGAATTTATTTAAAAAAATTAATGTCTTTTGCAATAATTTTTGAAAATGCAATAGCACACATTTTCATATTTTATAACAATTTTTCATAATTTTGTAATTTGGTTATTTTTAGCATTATTTAAAAAGAAATTCATTGAGGTTCATGCTTTAGATTAATTTGATCATTAAAATGCTAATATGTTCCTGGTGTATTAAACAAATAATCTTAATGAAAAACCTTTTCAATATGTTATTATTCCTGTATTTTATTCAAAATATATAAATATCTTTCTTAGTTTACTACAATGGCTGAAGTATAGTAGAAAAGAATATTGTGAATTATGCAATCACAGATTTTCTTTTATGCCAAGTAAGTGAAAAAAATTTTCCTTCTATTTTTTTTAGTAAATGCAAATATTTCAAATAATTAATAATTTTTTATTTTGAATTTCAGTTTATTCACCAGATATGCCAAAAAGACTTCCTATAAAAGATATATTTAGTGGGCTTTTACGAAGTTTAGGAACTGCTGTCAGGTTTTGGCTTCATTACACACTAGTAGCAGTTGCATGGTTAGGAGTAGTTCCACTAACAGCATGTAAGTTATATTCCATTGATAATGAATTAGAATGGTTAAGTTTTATTTTAAGACATGAAAGTTTTTTGCATCATATTTTATTTTTTCAGGTCGAATATATCGCTGCCTCTTCACAGGATCTTTAAGCTCAATTTTAAGTCTACCTCTTGACATTCTTTCTACGTAAGTATTCATTCAAATTTTATTATAGCATGAAACTTTTGATTTCATATTTAATTTTTCAAATGGAAATGGTTTTGAATGCTTTATTTTTAAGAATCTCCAGTGGTATAAGAATAAATTGTCTAAAGATGTATGTGTTTTGTATGTTGGTACTTTTCAGGCCTGACAGTTTGATCTAGAGGTACCAAATTTAATACATGCATATTTTAAAAGGTGGGAATATGCAACTTGAGATGATTATTTTTTGAAATTTTGATAAAGAATAAACACAATTTTGGTATGTTCCTATCATAACTTCCAGTAGTATTACAGCACAAGATAATTTATACATTGTCTTAAAGTTTTTTTTTAAATGTCTTTTTAATGACACTGATTTAACAGTCTTGCAAAATGTTAAGTTTGGCAATTTTAAAAAAATATTTTTATTTCATTTTTAACCATAAACTATGTTGTTGCCCTAAGATTTTAGCCAATTTAAATGTTTTATCAGATATTTGATCTCTTGATTTTTCTCCTATTACTGAGAGCTGTGGGATGTTTGATATTTATGTAGTTTTAAAATGAATAAGAAAGCTAAAGTTACAATACCCAAATGTTAGAAAATAGATGAAAAAGACATTTAAATTTTTAACATGGTATGATATTGTGGGACTGGTTTCTTTAGAAAGATTCATGCACACAATAAGCATATCTAAGACAATTAAAATAGCATGACCTTCTATGTCTGATAATTGGACAGAATCATGAACATGGGTTATATCTAAATGACTTAATTGAAATTTAATATAATTAATATCTGTGGCAAATTAATTGGTTATCAAAGGTGACTAGTATTACTTATGCATATACAAAACTATAAATATATTATGTAAACTAAAATTTATGAACCAGAAATTTATTATTGTAAAAATTACTGAGAAAAGATGCTTGAATTTTATGAAATAAATTTATTATATTGTAATTTTTAAAAAAAGCTTGAATAAGAAAAAGAAGTTATCTAATGTTAAAACATTAACAAATATTTGTTATCATGTTATGAAAAGCATGCTGTTACAGTAAATCTTTTTATTATTTATTTTCAGGGAAAATGTCTTTTCTGACAGCTTGTATGGTTGTTGTGTAGTAACTTGCACACTTTGTGCCTTTATAAGCTTGGTGTGGCTTAGAGAACAGATTCTACATGGTGGTGGTCCTGAGTGGCTGGAACAAGAACATGAAGCTTTACATGTAAGTTATTTTTAATCATTTTTTTTTCTGTAATGTTTTATTGTCATGAGAATTGTTCTTTCTAATCTTGTATTGTAATATTTAATGATTTCTTCTAAAAATGTGGTGTGATTATTTCTAGAATATGATAGATCCGCCTGCGGAATTTGCAAATAACAATATTCAACCAAATGCACAACAGAATGGCGCAGAAAATGATGATGAAATAGGGGGTAATGGTAACAATGAAGTAAATAATGGTGCCCAAGGTAAATAAATCAACTTATTTATTGACTTTATAAATTTTGTAGGTTAGCATATTTTTTTAATTATGAGTTGTATGATGAAAAAAATTGCTCAAAATAGATTGTTACAGATCTAACTTCAAAATTTAACATATAAGTTACTTCTTAAGTTATTAGTGCATTCTTTTTTGAAATTTTAATTTAAATTTTAATGTTTTCCTTGTTAATTTCAGAACATATTTTTGTTTAAAAGCCATTTTCATAGATTTTTTTAAATTCAAAAATAAACTTTTAAACAATAAGAATTTTATTTTTATACTATTTTTTATTCTAATTTAAATAATTTTTAAAAAGTTAAAAACAAATTCTGATGTATTTTAAAATATATGTTGCAATAATTCAGATTAGCTGTGTTTTTTTAACATGATTTTGTATGACATTTAAAAAAAAAAAATTCTAAATCAGTAATCTCTTTATTTTGAATTAATGCCTCATATGTATAGAGCTATATATTTGTTTGCTGATATACAAAATGTTAAATTTATAGTCATATTTTCTTTTTAAGAAAGATCCCCCCCCCCCAAGTCAGAATATTATTATATACCTCTTCTTTTTTTTAGTCAGTTGTAGCTTAAGCAGTGTTAGAAGTTTTAAATAGAAACTATGAATCATTTCAATATTTAATTTACTTCTTGATCTTGAGGGGGGGGGACATTTATATACATGTCATAAAAACCTTTATATTTTAGAGACTGATACTAATTGTATCATCAGTCTGCATGCTTGCTGCACATCTTTTGGCTGTAATTTGATAAAGTTAAAATGAATGCATAATTCAATCATCAGTAGTGTAATATGCTTAGTATTTAAAAATTTATTTCAAAACTGCCTTTCAAGACTTCTAATGCAAAAAGCATAGCTCTCACTTTATTACTTTATGACCAGAAGTTATCTTTTTTTTTTAATTATTATAGAAATAAAAAAAAAAAAATCTGAAACATTTTATAAAGCTTTTTAACATTCATAAAATGTTAAGTAATTGTAAATTTTGTATCAATTTTAAACTGCATCATTTTTATATCATTCTAAAAAAATAGTCAATATTATAAATGTATTTGTAATATTGACTATTTTTATTTTAATATAAAATTTAAAATCTTGTGATAAGTGAAATATGTTTGTTAACATTTCAGCTGATGTTAATAACTGGAATCCTATAGAATGGGACCATGCAGCTGAAGAATTAACATGGGAACGTGTATGTATATTTTAGTTGCTGCTTGCAGAAATATTAATTTTTAATTCTTTATATATTGAAATTTTCAAAAGTATTTGTCATTCCTAATAGCCCGTTAATAAAAACAAAAATTTGTTTATGGCTATGATATAAATAAAGGGAATGGAATAGAAATGTATAATTAAAGAAGAATATTTAACTTATTTTTTCAAAGTTTTATAACATTCATCTTATTGCTAGAATAATCAATACATTTTTCATGACGTAATATTATATTAGAGTGAATAAACTTGATTTATGTATCCTTTATTGTTGTTACTATAGTGTATTACTTTAGATTAAGCTGGCTGTATTAATTTATTATTGTATGTTGTGTTGAACAGCTGCTGGGTCTTGATGGTTCTCTTGTTTTCCTGGTAAGCATTTTCATTTGTTTTACTCAGTGGTAAAACATTTTTTTTTCTAATTTCAAAAATTAAGTTAAAATATTTTATTGTTTTAGGAACATGTTTTCTGGGTTGTGTCTCTCAACACACTTTTTATTGTTGTTTTTGGTAAGTTTTTATTTTGAAATAATCTTTACGCATATTAAATATTTTTTTCTTTTAAGAAAATAATTAATTTAATTTTTTGCAGCATTTTGTCCATATCACATTGGCCAGCTTTCATTATCATGTTTGGGTTTCAATGAACTCGTAAGTAAAAATCTTGTATCATTATTTTGGATTTTTTTTTTGTATAGTTATCCATTAAACAACTGAATTTTTTATTACGATTATTAATTTATTGAAAATATATAACTATTTTAATTCATTTGACTTTAAATGCATAATTGCTAGATATTTAAAATATAATTCCTAAACTATTAAAGTTAATGAATGCAAATTTCTTTATTTATTGTAAATTAATCAGGGAAAAGAAGATTTCTTAAACCTTTTTAAGAATTCATGATCATAAAATTAGTTTTTATAACTTATTTAAATTTGAATGGGCTATAAGATTATTTTTTTAGAGCATGAGGCGAGTATAAATACATTTAAATGCATTTTTTAATATTAAATTCTGCGAATAGGTTTGAGTGTAAAAAATTATGGATCGGATTTAATAAAATATTACAAAAACTGACAAAATATTAGAAGTATTTGAAAAATTATGTTAGTTCATTATACTACTTTACCTCTATGCTCATTGCTCGCTTTTTTATGTATTTCTATCAGTTTTTTTTTATTTATTTGTTGTCAGCTATTTACATATTTCTTTATAGTTCAATTACTTTTGAATTATATGTATGTACTTCTTTATGATGCTCTACTAACTCTCTTGTTTCTTCTATATAATGCTTAGATGAAGTATTCTGTAGCAGAAATTGTTCATTTGTTTGTAGATTTTTCATGACTATATACCAACACATATATAATCTAAGGAATTGGAATTCTGGGTCCATCTTTTGTTTAGTTGCTAATTGTGATACTCAATATATGAATTATCCAATAAATGTCAACCTGGTAGAGACTGTTTTTGGTTGAGGATCTTGGAATTAACATTATGAATGGTGCCGTTTTATTGCTTGGAGTGATACTAAATTTTGCGCCTACAATGTGCTATTTAATTCTTATTTTTAGATTTTTTTTTAAAGTTCTTATTACTTGAATTCCTTTAAAAAAAATAAAGTGTGCAGTTTTAATTTTTAAAAATTGACTCAAAACTTTTAAGATTTGCTAATAATATTTCATCTGTTATCTGAAGTTTAATTACATTAATGATATTGAAGGATAAGATAAAGAATAAAAGTTTTAAAAGTGGGAAAGTATCAGTGAGAGGTGGCCTCACTGGCCTTGATGTTTTCTTTCCTAACCAAAGGACTTTGTCTTAAATCACAAGTAATAAGTCATTTTATTGATACAGCCACTCTTCTTTTTTTAATTACTCTCCCTCTGCTCTTCTTAATCCTATATCTTATAAATTTGCAGTGTTTTCTTACAATAATTACAATTTCCAATATATCTTATGTTTGTTATTTGAGATCTTATGTATTAAATTTTTTTTTAATGGCTGACATTTTTTAAAATTAATTTTTGTATTTTACCCAGTTGTCTTTTAATTTTCTTTTAATTTGAACAGCTGGAATTTCATTGTGTAAGTATATTTCTTATTTATACTCTAATTTTTTTTCCCCTATTACAGACTACTGCACCAGAATTTGAAGGGCTTCTGACTACACTTTTTGGTTATATCAACATTGGAATTGTATTGGCTTTGCTTCATGGAGCAGCTGCTTTAATTAGATTAAACAAAACCAGAAGATTAGTTGGGATATGTTATGTTGTAATAAAAGTTTCACTATTATCTGTCATTGAGATTGGAATTTTCCCTCTAGTCTGTGGCTGGTGGTTGGATATCTGCTCTTTGGTACATAATTCTCTATATATATTAAATTAAGAGTGCTTTTTTCTTTCGCTAAGGCTTTAATCATATTTTTGAACTTTTCTTTGAGTATCCTCATTATATATAATAACTAATTGCTTCAGGCTATCAGTTGATTCAATTGGTTTAGATAAAATGTTATGTGTGATTTTAGATATAATGTTTGAATATAACTTCATGTCCATAATTCTGTCAAATTGTCAGACATTAAAAATGTTATTTTGATAGTTCTTTCATATGCACTGTTCATTGTGTATATGAAACTTTCTAACTGAAACCAGTGCCATGACATCATAATGCTACTATGCCTGAAACAACCATCTTCTGAACTTTGTGGCTTCATTTTTTAAAACTATACATATATTAAATAGATTGCTTCTTTTAACAATTGAAGAAAATCATGCTATTAAATATTTAAGAAAACAATAAAAATAGTGAATTTCAGAACGACAATATAATCAATGATCGAAAATTAAAATGCTAATACATAAATGCAAAATAAAATAGTGAAAATCAGCAAACATATGCATGACTATTAAATTGGTATCAATATTCAAAATTGTGAGACTGTATAAAATTTACCTTTGTGCAATATTTTTGGAAATTGTGGAGAATGTCAAATTTTAGCATAACTTTTAATTAAAATTTTAGTTAAAATAAAAACAAAAATTGTTTTATCCCACAAGATATAAATAGTGAAAATTTGGCATCCCTGAGTCTGCAGTCTGACATATAGATCTTTCAATACACATACACAATCAACTATATTAGTATATATATGTATGTATAGGGTATTTGGAATGATTTAGGAAGAGTATCTTTTTATCTTAATATAATGAATAATTGAACTGATGTAGCTTTAATTAGAGAGTAATAGCTATAGAATTAAATAGTAAAAGCGTTAGTTTCCTTACTAAGTCAAAAATAATAACTTAAGAACAACCAGCATCTTAGTTATTGAATTTAAGGTATCATATTTTAAAAATATTTTAAGGTAATTTAGAAGTTATTTCTTTCAAATTTATTAATTTATTTGAATTTATTTCAAATTTTTCTGTAATTTTTTTAAAATTTTTTAGTTAACTTTACATTTATTTTAATTTTGGTATTATTAAATAAATTTAAAAGAAATTTATGGAAATTTTTGTATTTATGACCTTGGAAAATATTGATGAACATTATTTCAGCTTCATCAATTATATGTAAATGTTTGTATATGAATATCTTTGTGATAAGTGAAAAATATTTTATTTTAACAAAACCATGAGAATTATTTATGATATAGAGTAAAACAATAATGGCAAAACTTATTTAGAATATTTATCCATGCTATTATTACAGATTCTCTGTTATTGCCCTTGCATTGCAGTGCTGTACTGCTTAAAATATGATAATGTGTATGAGATAAGAAAATGTCAGTTGTCATTTTTGTGTTATTATTACTAATAAATTGATCTTTATATCTAGGGTCCTTGCAAAAGCTCATGTTCAATTTATTAATAATCTTCAAACAAATATATTTTAAATAAAATTATTAGTCAAGCATATAACTATTCTATGTGTCCAATTTCCATTTATGTACTAATTTGCCAAATTCATTTTCTGAAGGATGACCTGGACTTTTGTTTGAAAAAATAGAGTGCTTTATCTTTCTTGTATTATTAACTTTCGTCATTTAATCTATTCTGCAAGGACTGAAATGGGTAATAAACGATTGGTAGAACATGGCAAATATTGAGGAATTTCCCATTTCAGCTCATGCAGTTTTCTTAGTGTTTATTATGCAATGTATGATTTGCCATTATAAGAAAGAAAATTTCACCTTTCTTGTTTGGCAAAATTTGATGTTTTTCTAATCATCTGGGTACATTGAGGTTAGTGATTATATTTATCTGACATGTCATTTACTCTCTTTGGAGTAACTTAACGAACAATTTCATTTGGTCCCATCAAATACACATTTAAAAGATGCAGCCTAGTTTTTACATTAGATTCTTTAAATTTTATTCTCCCTCCCCCCTTGTTCTTTTATACCAAATATTCCTTATAAAATTAAGTTTCCATTGCCTTTTATCTTATAATCACAAAATAGACTTTTCTTTGTAACAGAGTAAAACAAATGATACTTAGTGAGAGGTGTGTATCCAAATATTGAGCTTGGTAAAATATCCAAATCTTTTCTAAATTGTCAATGTTCCACTACACTATCTTCCGGAATTATTTTTCTTCCATTAAAGCACTTGCAATAATGTCACCATAAAAAGTCATTTTTCATTTTGGTCGATCTTCAAGTAACTAAATCATTATTCTGAAATCTATCAAACCATTTTTAAGAATCTACAAAGCAGGAGCATGTTCTAAAAGTTTTTTAATGGAGGGGAACATTTTCATGCCCAAGATTCCAAAAGCATTGTATGTCAAAAATGAACCTTTTCAACATTCATTTTTAAAAATTTGTTATACTAAAAATAATAATTTTTTATCAATATTCAATGCTATTTGAACACTAAAACTTTTATGTTTTAATTGTAAGAGCATGGTTGAACATAGCATAGGTATTTTCTATAAAGTACAATTTGCTGCCATCATGAAAATCAGACATGAACTTTTTCCCTTGACTGTCTCTCTATAGTTAAATAAAGAAATATATAATGATTTTAAAATACTTCTGATCCAAAAAAATTTATTTTATTTGTAGACTATGTTAGATGCTACTATTCATGACAGAGAAGCTGGTTTCAGACTTGCACCTGGAACATCTATGTTTATCCATTGGCTTGCAGGAATGGTATATGTGTTCTACTTTGCTTCTTTTATTTTATTATTGCGAGAAGTTTTGCGTCCTGGTGTCCTGTGGTTTTTGAGGAATCTTAATGATCCTGATTTCAATCCCATTCAAGAGGTTTGTGAATTTTAGGATTTTGCTTATTGTTGACTTATTTGTGGAAATTAATTTTGGTATGATGTTTCTTTAAAAAAAGATTAAATTATGAATTTACTCCTAAATTGAAATAAATCTATGATATTATGACCTATGAAATTTTGCACAGTTGCATTTTTATGTAACGAGTATGTTACGTTTTAAGTAATTTTTCAAAGTCCATTTAAATTTTATGAAAAATATTAATTAGGTTATTTAATGGTAGGCTATTCTAAAACAGTGTGTCACTCATTGTAAAAACCATCTGTTTTTTTTTTAATACAAATTACTTGTTGATAATCTAATTTTGCTTTTCCTTTGTTTTTTATATGTATATTTCATTATTATTGCTAACTAAAAGGTAACTAAAATTCTGTGAGGATTCTTGTTTTTGATGAGAAATATTTTGGATTGATTAACTTATATTTTTCAATTCAAAATTTTCCAGTTATTTAATTTTTCAATTATTATTTTAGATGATTCATTCTCCAATTTTAAGGCACATTCGCAGAGTTTTGGTTTCATTAGTGACATTTGGAACAACTATTCTATTAGTTGTTTGGCTTCCTGTCAGAATAATTGAGAAATTGGCTCCAGGCTTCCTTCCATATCATGTTGTACTATCCAGGTGAGCATTTTTGTGGACATACTGTAAATTACTTATAAGATTAATAAATTAATATTAACAATTTGCAGTTAATTTCTTGAAATAAATCAGCACTTATAAAGCATCTGTATTTTTCATTTGATAATTTGGCCTCAAAAATATTTAGAAGGAATATTTTTGTATTTTTTAAAATTCTTTTTAAAAAATATTTTTAAGTTATTCTATGTATTTAACATATTTTTCTTGAATTTCAGAAATGCTTTTTAAAAAATAGCATTGGATTTATCTCATTTCTTACACTATATTTTGTAGAGCCAGAGTGACCTGGGGAAGAGTCTTGATTTTGGGGCACAAGGGTTCTGAGTTTGAGACTCTATTCCATGAAAGTTTCATCATATGTATGGAAGGGAAATGTGATTTAAATAAATTGTGGGTCAAATTGGTATGATTTGGCAGTTTATAGAAGGGGTGCTACTTTAAATATTTGCCATATTACTTATCCTAAAAAAATAGCCATCAATTAGCTATGAAATTAGAAACTAAGTTAATAAAACTTTACATATTGGAATTTCTTTCTTCTCTGTTGTAACATTTCTGAGTGTTGTTGTTGTTAAGAGACACATATTTTATTCTAAAACTGATTAAATGCTATAATTTCTTAATCAGTTTATGAATATTTATCTAAAAATTAGAGTATTAAGCTTGTAATCAACTAAAGAAATTAGTTTTTTTTTCATTTATTTATTATTCTGTTGTTGCAAAATAAGCAGATACATCTAAATTAATTCATTTGGATATATGATTTATTCTTATTTAACTTTTTTTGTATACTGTTGAGATAAGGATTAAATTTTGCATGTAAAAAATAGATTGCTTCGAAATGTTTGCTGTGTGTGACAATCAACCTATGATTTTGTTTTTTAAAAAATTAAATATTTCTTTATATATAAAGTTTACTTACTAAATTATTTCCTTATTTATGTCTTGTTTAAGTATGTTTTACTTTTAAACAAGCAACATAAATGTTATATATTTTTTAGTCTAATAAATAATTTAAATTTTTTTCTGGCATTTTTGATACATTTTAATTTTTCAACACTATTTAAGATGTGCAAAATTTGTATTGCATTGTTTGAATACTTTTATATGACTCCCAAATTCTGTGAATTTTAATATTCTGTTTACTTTATATTGTTATTAATAAAAATTGAAAGCAAATGTAGATTTTGGATGTTCAGTGTTTTAAATATTTACTGGCTGTTTTTTACATATTTTAGAATATTTTTAAATATTTACTTATATTTCTTCTTGATATTTTAGTGAAATGCCATACAGTGAACTCTCATTAGAATTAGTTTTACTGCAAGTTATATTGCCTGCTTTATTAGAACAAGGGCATATGAGGCAGTGGTTAAAATTCTTTGTTCGTGCTTGGTGCATAGGAGTCTCTTACATCTTAGACATTCGTTCATACCTGTTAGGTGATGTTAACATTGGAGAGCAGGTAAGTTTCTTTCTTTTGAATCAGTGTTTTCCCCTTGAGAATAATGAGAAATGTATTCCTTGCTAGTAGGATTTATGGTTGTTTTGCAGAGAAATTAATGAAGTTTTAATCTGTTATTTATAAGGGTGGTTTTATAACTTTTATGTAAATTTAATGCTTGAAAGCTTTTAATATTCTTTTTTTAGAAGTCTTTACTTGTTTTCTATTATTTCAGTTGATATTGAATGCTTTCTATTTCTTTTAATCTGTAAAATATGATAGTACCTGCTTTCAATAAATAAATGTTGATTATTAATTATGTAATGTTTATTACGAATCTAAGAACCTGTGACATCAATATTGCTAACCTTTGTAAAAATTACATATTTTGAGATTTGATTGCTGCTAACAATATTTATTAATAAATTTTTAAAAATATGAATTTTTTATGTATATAAGTTATGATGAAAAAAAAAACTAAACATTTCTTCTTTTTTTTTTTTTTGAAATATACATTAATAGTATTTATGAGTCAATAATAAATTTGGTGCAATGATAAAATTAATAATAAAAAAGGGATAAATAGTCAATTTGTTGCCTATGCATTTTGAGGCTTCAACAATTAGTTGCCTTCACATTTTGAGGCCCCAAACTTCAAGCAATAACAATATCATGTTCTCACATGATAAAAGGGATAAATTGCCAGTTTGTTGCCTTTGCAATTTGAGACTTCAACAATTTTTGCCTTCACATTTCGAGCATCAATTATTTATAAACTCCCAACAAAAACAGGATTATGTTCTCGCATGTTAAAATATATGTTTATTTTGTTTCTTTTAAAGTTTAATCAATGGATATTCTTTTCTAATAATAAACGTATATATTTTATAATTACCATAGGAATCAGATGCTGCTGCGGCTCCCGCTGCTCCTGTGGA
This sequence comes from Argiope trifasciata, assembly GCA_026543055.1. Classification (NCBI taxonomy): domain Eukaryota; kingdom Metazoa; phylum Arthropoda; class Arachnida; order Araneae; family Araneidae; genus Argiope; species Argiope trifasciata. The sequence continues at coordinate 1,106,604 of JAPMOQ010060822.1, forward strand.
GGGTGATGCGCCAGAAGGATTTCAAGCAGGTGCTTTAGCTGCTGCTCATCAAGCTTTGTTTCAGCCAGTTAGCCCTTCTGGATTCCAGCCCTATAAAAGACCTCGATTTTTGCCATTTAAGGTTAGTTGTGCTATTTTGGTGCTACATCATTTTACCCAATTCTTAAAGCAATGAGGATATGTTTCTGTATACTCCCTTAAAATTTAAAGTAGCAGTTGTTGAATTTTCAAGAAGTCATTAGTTTGAATACTTAAATTTGTTATCATATCTCTTTTATTATTAAACTTAAAAAAATATTGTAGTATAGTGAAAAATTTGTTAATCAGCTGAAATTCAAGATAATTGTTTCAAATATTTTTTTATATCAGGATTAGTTTTGAAGTGCTTTTTTATCAGCATTTCTTTATTGAGTTTTAATAATAAATGAAAAACCCTTCCCCCCCCCCCCTGCCTGCTATTTATGTAGAAAACTTAATTGTAATATTTTTTGCTCCAATTTATGGATGATTTATTATTATTTTACCCAAATGAAATGTTTAGCTTATTAATATTTGCGTGAATATATATATAAATTCCATTTGGCATTTGAAATAAGGCATAAGTAAAAATTAAGTATGATTCAGAATGAAGTAATTTAACTTGTTATTTGAATAAAATTTTCAATATCTAATATATTGTATGGTATATAATTACTTAGTATTTAATTAATTGCATGAACAGCATTTGTTCTGATCTTGAAGTTATTGAAAAGTTTCAAGTAAAAATATTTTTTTTAATTGTATCACTTTAAATTTGTGATGAAAATGCTATTAATTCATAAAATTTCTAAATCTAAAATGATTTTATTTTGGAAAAATGAATTATGAATTATAAAGATGGTGTCAACAATTATTTAATGATTAGAACTGCTAGAATTGACATTAAAATTGCTAGTATAATTTTTTTAATATAATTTTTGTTCTTTTTAAAAATAATTATTAAAAATATTTTATTTACTCCTAGTTACTTCAAGCTTATATAATTATAACTATTTAATATTTACTGAATCTTGTTGTTTTTCCTTATTAGTAATTTAATAGAATATACATTTATATAAAGAATTATATATATAATATAATATAATGAGAATACCCATGGAATATTGTGTAATTATATGCAAGAGCAATCAATTTTTCACACACATGTTATTTAATAAAAAACTTGTGTTGAATTTGATAAGTTGTTTTGTTAAATTTATTCATCTCTTTTAAAAATTAAGATATCTAGAAATTCTGTTTCATATATATATTTTTTACATTACTGAAATTTAAAAAATAAGATTAATTATTTTGTTTTTCAGATTGTTTGCTTGATATTTTTCATCTGTATTAGTTTAACTGTGGGTAGCTTGATTATGATTACTGTACCAGGTAAGCAGAAATAAAATTTAAATTATCCTTGGTTTGAATTTCTTATCTTGTATTAAATTACAATTTATTTTTTACGTTACAATTTTGGCATTTACATAATTTTACATCATTTAATGAATGAATTATTTTAAGGTTTTTAGCAAAACATTTATTGATTTCAAAGTTTTTAAATGTGAGCTTGAATTTCAACTAGGAAATATTTTTGTTTCACAGTTTTAAGAATATAATACTTTAAATGTGTTTCAAGCTATCCCTTGTTGCCCTATCTTGTGTACCTTAATGTTTGTTACAGCAAGATAATCTTTTCATCTGAAATAACTATTGATTTATAAATATTTTTCTTTATTGTGTTTTATTTTCAGCTTACCTATTATACATTTTTTAAAAATTTAAAATAGCATATTTTATTTAATATATAAAACGCTATAGTTTTAAATAATGAAATTGATTAATCTATTTAATGTCAAATTTATAATAGTAAATTTTAATGTTATTATCTAGAAATTATAGGTTTTAGATTAAAAATTTAGGTAAATTTTTTTTCAATTCATTTTATGTTTCATTTGATTACTGCAAAGTAGATATATGAATTTTTCAAAAATTCTAGTTTTTGTTGGCCGTCGACTAATGTCTTTGTGGCTGGGAAACACCAAAGTTCATGAACTTTATACCATTGGCTGTGGATTATATGTTTGCTGGATTATGCTTCGTCTTTGCACTCTATTATGGAGCTGGATTCCTAGAGGCTGGAATACAATATCTTCCAAAATGCGAGAATGGTTGATTATCGTATGTATTTGATTTGCTTAAAATAAGCAATTTTATTAGTTTATTTACTTACCATACATTATATTTCCTAATATTTATTTATTTATTGTTCATGTTTTCAGTCTGTCAAAATGCTGTGTGCCATGAGTGTATTGCTTGGTCTTATTCCAATTTTAATGGGCCTCTTACTTGATTTGATTTTAACTGTACCAGCTCGAGTAGCATTGAACCAGACTCCATTGATATCAATATGGCAGGTTTGTTGATTTTGAAGATAACAGTTATTAAATTATAAATTTGCAAAATATTATTATAAATTTATGTTCCCTTATTTATGGAATTAATGTAGTGTAATAAACTTTTTTACCTGTGCTGTATGTAGGATTGGGCTATTGGAGTACTGTTAACTAAAACTTTCTGTGCTGTTGTATTAGTTGGACCTAATTGGTGGATGAAACGAGTAATAGAACAGGTAATTATAAACAATATTGGTTGTTTTAGTTCAAATGCTTGTATGTATTAAAATTCCGATAATAAATCAACAATTATGGCAGCTAGTGAGTTATCATTGCCATAAAGCAATCATACTTGCCCAGAAAATGTAATCTAAGAATAGTTTTCTTTCTTATTATATAACATTTACAACTTTTAAAAAAATATGTTAAATTTATTATGCTTTAGATCTTGAGGTCACAGGCTTTTAAAATTATATATTGTATAAATAAGAATAAAATATGTATGAGTGCCCCTGAATTCATAGGTCATAACTTAAAAAAATATATGGTTTAAATACGTATATAGACAATTTTGTATGGCTGTATGGGGTTAGAAGTGAAAAGTGTAGGCAGAAATGACAAGAAAATATTGGAGATTGAGCAAGTTGTATTTGGTTTCATGATATGAAATGAACGACTTTCACAAAACTGATGATGTAAACACCAAAAAGTTTTGGCTTCATCTTAGTGGGAATGTACATCCTTCATGATATAACATTAATGCTTCTCTTCTGTTCCTATTCACAGCTCCATCCATTATTTACGTGTCTGCTTTCTTAGAGAATGTAAATTACTCATCTTGTAAAAAAAAAAAAAAAAATGCCATTTAACAGTAAGGAATTATTTGAACCACACATAATGCCATAAAAAATTTTTGCAGACAATTTGATGAATCAAATTATATCAACCTCTATAACTAAATTTTTTTAAATCCCCCTAAGTCATATTTATTGTTACATTGAGCGACATTACTAAACTTTATTGTTTGCTCTAAAATATGTAAATAATGGGCTGTTTTTTCAACTCTTGTTTTATCTGCCTACACTTTATATTGTTATGCAAAAATAATTCTTTATATGTATGTGCCTTTATTTGGTTCATGACACCCTGCATATATTTTTCATCAGTTTTATCTTGTATAAAACACGAGTACATAGTAGTGAGGACCACTTACTTCAAGACTTGAATTGTATGATATATTAACTATTAGTAATACTACTGTTTTTCAAGCTGAATCCTTTTTTTTAAAATGTACCAGTTATTTCAGTATTAATCTCATGGCCATTGTAGCCACTGCCATAAATTTTGTTTAAGGTAAAATTACATAGAGAAATGTGTATGAATAAAAAATGATTCAAACAAACCCCCCCAAAAAACCCAAAGGTTACAGTGCCATTTGTGCCCTTAATTTTCTAATCATGTAAAAAGTGTATCTCAAAAATAATGCTGGCTATCGTTTGTGGTATATGCACCATAATCTAAGAACCCCACCTTTAATGATAACTAAATCTGATAAGTTCCATCTACACTGTTTGCGTGTTTCAATTAAAAATATCTTAAACAAAATATTTTGGTTTAACATTTTTATGCAATTATCTTATTTTTTTTTAAAATTGTCTTGATTTGCAATATTTATTTTGAGTGGTTGAATCTCAATTCATGTATCTCCTTTTAAAGCATTATACTATATTCTTCATGGACTGATGTTTCACTATAATGAACCATTAGAAATTTGTATCTTACATTATTTTTGAAAGCAGTGAATCTTGAAACCATGAATTCTATTTTATTATTTTCTTGCTCTCTCCTCTTTTTTCTGATTTACTAGTTTGAAATTTGCAGGTATATTTAGGAGGAATACGTAACATCAATCTGAAGTCAATTTTTATGGATTTGTGCCTACCAGTGATAATAGTCTTGGGCTTATCTCTCTCCATACCATATATAATTGCTTGCAGTATCATTCCAATGTTCTGTATGTATCATTTATTTTCAGCAATAATTTGATAATTGTATAATGTTTTTATTTCATGAATCTAATTATTAGTTCACCTAATAAATTTAGGAAAATTCGGTTTAAAAATTGACTGTGCTGGGGTTTTTTTTTTTTGTATCTATATATAATTAAGTATTTATTGTTAAGTATGAAAGTTCTTATTATATCTTGATCTTACATACCATCTGATATTTTTTTATTCACTAATAATGTAGTAATTATAATAAAGATGGAAATTGTCAAAACCATTTGTCTCATGTAATAAAAAAAATTAAAGAAATAATTCCTTTTAATAATAATTTTTAATGTAGACTTATCCAATACTATGCCACTGCCATATTTAATTATTTGACACATTATATAAAATTGAATATAGTTTTTTAATATTCCCAAAATCATGATTTTGTCATTTGAAATTAAATTTCTAGTTCAAATACAAAAAAAAAAAAAAAAAAAAAAGATAAATCTGATCAGAAATCTGTTGAAATAAGTAGTTATATTTTAGAAATTAGGATCATATGTATATATGTTTTATCTTTTTACCATAAGAAATATGAATATTATTTTTTTTTGTTACAATTCAATAAAAATGAGCTTATTTATTATAAAAATAAAATTGGTTACCTAAAAAATTGCAATTTTACCTTTGCAAGGTAAATTTTTTTTATAAAGACTTTGAACTGATATTCAAATTTTAATCTTTCCCTTTTGTGTTTGATAATTTTTCTAAAATTATTAATGTATATTTAATGAAAAAAAATGCATCAAAAACAATAGATTTAAGCAGTTAAGTGAAGGTCAAATTATTTTCTTTTGATAATGCTTTACATTTGATCTGCAATTTTATACTATTCTTTTCATCATTAATAAGCTTCAAATTCATGGTGATTTTATTTTGAAGATGTATGTGAACTACAGCAAATTTAAAAACAGAAAGTAAATAAAAATGTATATTGAAATTACAATTTTTAATTAATACTTTTATTGATTTTGTAAAACAGTTTATAAAAAACATGGGAGCTTTAAAAAAAGTACTTTCTTCCTTAAGTGGTTAGAAATTGAATCATGAATGCTTTGATACATTTGGTTCAGAAAATAAATGAATATATTTGAAAAATTAATAAGAATATGCTTCCTGTGTAAAATTTTTAAAAAAAGTTTACGCTTATTAAAATTTCTTAAAATACTTAACAAATTATAGATGAGCTTTTGTATCTTAAAAGAACTGCTTTTTAGGTATATCAAATGAAAAATATTTTATTTAATCAATATTTTCTTAAAATATATCTGATTTAAATGTTTTCTTTCTTAGTGTAATTGCTTTCTATTCCATTTTATCTTGTATTTCAATATCATCTTAATGAACTGTATTTTTCTATGCATAATTGTCTTTTTATTTATCAAAATTCAAAAATATTTTGACAGAGTATTAATTTCTGCTTATAAAAAATTGAGATATGATAAGTAAGATTAATTACAGAATAATATAATTAAGTATATTGTTTTAACTTTAAAAATAATGTTATGGCATCATTTTGATATTTACTAATTATACTACAACATGATTACAATATTATTATTTTCTTTTTTAGCATCTAGTTTTGAACTTCAAAATCTTGTGCTACGTAGAATTTATCCAGCTCTGTTAGTTCTTTTTATGACTGTTGGCGCAATAGTTTTCCAAATTCGCCAATTTCTCCGTTTGTACGAGCATATTAAAAATGATAAGTAAGTATATGATTATTTTTGAAAGTTTTTCTTTCTGAGTGTGAAGACTAGAATTACATCTGCAAAATCATTGTGAAATAAGTCTTGTTTGATTGGAATAACATTTTATTTGCTGGTAATTTCGAAGTGATTAAATTTAACATTCATGGATTTGTTAACTGTGTGTTGAAGTAAAAATAAGAAATTAATATATTTAGTTGGAATAGTTAAGCATGTTGGTGAAGATAGTCTTGTCTTGGATACATGGCAGCATGAAAATGCTTATTGATTGCATAGTTGAATATTTTAAAAGGGATTTTTTAAATGTCATCCAAAAACTTAAGTTATAGGAATAATTTTATTTCTTAGTCAAGATAATGAATCTAAGCACACAGCTCATAACATTCTCTGATGTCTTCGTAAATGCCAGAAATTCTGACACACCATCCCAATTCCTGGATCTAACTCTAATTGAATATTAATTTCATGTTTGGAGAGATGTTGAAAGCTTTTGTTGTGACTAAAAGTTACCCAAATAAGCATTAAAATTTACAAAATATTATTAAAATTGTTGATATGTAAACTTTTTATTTGATTCATAAATTTTATGAGTTAAGTTTATTGTTTCATTTTGATTGAAATTTTTCTTTAAAAATTTTTTTTTAAAGTCTCTCGGCCCCTTTTTTTTTCTATATAGTTTGTATGAACAGCGATAAAACAATAATTTTATCATAGAATACCCATTATGAAATAACAAAACTTATATGTAGATAAAATAACATTTTAATGAATTTTGAAACTGTCTCGTTACTTTTGACTATTTCTTATTCTAAATAATTGGTTTTACATAATTGGGTAATCAGTATCAAGCCTTTAAAAAAATTGATCTTTTTGTTATAAAAGTTAAAATTTCAGGTAAATGTAAACATATCAATCTGTTAATTCATAAACAAGCAGAGTTTCTTTTAAAAATACATGATATATTTTGTTTCACGTATTTCAATTAATGAAATCTAATTTAGATGAAGTTATTTAATGATTGAAACATGTTTACTGATGTGATGTTTTTGTCTCTGTTTCACATTAAAGTATTGAAGTAGTAATTGACTTCCTTTTATTTCTATTACTTAAATATTAAATATTTATAATATTGGATTAAATTTTTTAATTTTCACTTGTATCGTGGTCAGATTTTTCCTTTGTGTCATTGCTTGCAAGGAAGTTATTATTTTTTGTAATTCATGCAATTGTTTTGAATAGTTCTGCATAATAAAACTGTTACAGAAATGCTTTATTTGAAAATTAACCTTGCAGCAGGCATGGCTGTCATATCAACATGAAAGGTCGGGCATATTGCTCGCATATATAACCCACTATAGTAAAATGTAAATTTTCAAAAGTGTAACTATTAAAATTTTATTGTAAATAACTTAGGATTAATAACTACAATAAATTTAAAAATTTTTTACTTAAAAAGAAGCAGAAACAATACAAACATTGCAATAACAATATAAAATGACCACTGGTTAATTGTATTCATTAAAAATTATATAAATGAAATTGCCGATATTTTGTCAGAACAATTTGCATATAAAATATGGAAGTGCAAAAAATAATGCAGAATTTATGCATAAAAAGGAGAAAGTAATTGACATTGAGTTATGAAAAGGAAGAAAATAGTTTCATTGCTATTTCATTGCAGCGTTGCAATTTGAGCAAATGTGTTTAGTGTGCTCCAAACATAAAAATTTCTCACAGATCTCACAACTGAACCTCGTAATTCTAGCCCACTTTTCTTTTTGGCAGGGTTTGCATCTTTTTTTACTTGACGTCACATCTTCCACTTCCTCAATACCTAGTTCGGCTTTCCTCTTTAGCACCTTTAATTTTGGCTCACTTTATAGAGACGTGGGTGCTTTTTTTTTTTCAACATTTTCTTTCGAAAGTGCATTTGCCAGCTTTTGCTAGTCTAAAACAATACGGATTTATTTGTAAAATCATACAAAATCAGATGTAACAAAAACTTACGTAAACGGTCATGCGTATCTCTAAAATATGAATATCTGATCGGCAGAGACCTATTAACGTCACAAACTTTCGATGACAACTCAAAGTAGGTCAAAGGGAGGGGGAAAAATAGCCAAGAACAAACGTCCCCAGTACCACCAGATCTAAAGGTATAAAACGAAATTCATCTCTAGTGTATCTCTCACATAGGCAAGCCCGCTGGAAGGTTAAAACATGTTTAAAATTAATAAAATGATTGTATATGCAAACCAAAGGCTAATTATGGTTTTATTTTTACAGATATTTAGTCGGCAAGAGATTAGTCAATTATGAGCACCGTAAACTTGCTCCCAATGTACCAATGCCTCCTACAGATGAAAATACTGTGGGATCTTGAGAGTTTATGAATCCATCTTAAAGACTCTTTTTAAAATGAAGGGGGTAAAAAAGGTGCAAGAGATAAAAATAAAAAAAAGAGAACTTGGAAACTGTGTTGACTATACACATTTCAAAATCTGATCTTAGGATTCACCAAAGCCTTGACATACCACTCAGCAGAGGAAAGTATCTGTCTGAATGTGAAAAAGATTTTTAGTGATATCGCCTTGGTAGTTGTCTAATGAAAAGTAATAAAATTCTGCGAATGAGAAAAATTTGATCAATGTTTTCTATGTATTTATATTTTATCTTGCTGTAATTTCCTTTCAAAGATATCTCATTTTCGGCACTGGATTTGCAATTTTATTAGCTTTTGTTTTATTTTTGAAGACATTTCTTTGTTAATTTTTTTCCTGTTAATTACTTAAAACTGCAATGTTCGACTGTATTTCTTGTATATAGTGGTTGGATCTTGTTTGTTTTTTTTCCCTTTCCATGTATGTATATCATAGATGCTATATGGCTTAAGATTTTCGAATTAAATTTGCTGTTTCCCTATTATCTGTGATTCAAGTTATACTGCCTATCCTCAACTGTAGATAAACTTCCTGTTTTTATGACTTTAAAAGATATATGAATGTTTGTATGAAAAATGAGTAAATAATGTTTTTTCTTTTTTCCCTCCTATTTTTCCATGTTTTTAATCATAAGTTCTTAATCATTGCTTTTGTATTGGAATATTAATGCCCAGGGGTTTAGATTTGTGATATTTAAGTGAAGTAATATCATTAGAAAGGCATTTAGCTGCATAATGTATATTTTGCTGAAAATTCCCCCAGGAAAGTTTTTGGATTTCTTCTTTCAAACTTGTATGTTTCTGAACATGTCAAATGATTGACCGGGCTCTGAATTGGAAATTTCAGATTATTTAAAAAAATCAATAAAATTTTATATTGCCTTGAAAACTATCGTAAAAATTCAGCGAATAATAATTCTTCTAATACAGAATGATTAGGAAACTATACATTTAAATTATTGCTTACGTTATGTTAGAAAGAAAAAAAAAGAGCTTTTTATGATACTATTTCTATTTAAAAGGAAATCAAAATTGCTTTTAAATAGCATTATCTCATTTTAATTTTGAAGATAGATGGATAACTTTATTTACTATTTGTTATTTGCTGTATATTTATTTATAAAGCTTTTTTTGTGTATTTGTTTCTTTGATAA
>JAPMOQ010060822.1:1116384-1134237 GCA_026543055.1 Argiope trifasciata
ATTTCCATCTTTTAAAATGTACTTTTATACTATGAAAGGCATAATGTATCTTAAAAATCAATGCTTTATTGAAATGAAACTAAATTTTGATCACAGTTTAAAATTAATGGATTTAAGTTTAAAATAACTCTAGTCAAATTAAAAATGAGGTTCCGATATATCTAAATTTAAACATAGGTTCAAAACAAAGATGAATTATTTTGTTCCTGTGTAGTGCACAGATATTTTCTCAAATACCGATAATAGGTTTTCGAAAATGTCGTCCAATTTCTCTTCTAAAAGGCTTTCCTTTTACAATCGGTTGTCTCCGTTTAGTTTCAAATCTAATAGGCATGTATCTGCATATTTCTTAATTTAGAATCATTAAATAATAATAATAATAACAAAAAATAAAACAGTATAGATTTAAATAATGTTACAGATTTTTTTTTTCGCTACATTTCAGTGTATTCAATTATATCTATCTATCTACAGGGTGTCCCAAAAAGATTGAAACGCGCTTTGATTCTTTAACCGTTAGAGATAAGTAGCTGGTGTAATTTGAAAAAATGTTCAAAATAAGATAGGAAAGAAGATGACATTAAGAAAAAAAATCCACCTGTGAATTTTAAAAAGTTACACTTTGTAAATTTTTATACAGCCCCTCTATGCAAATGTGGTCAATTAGAAAGTTTTTCCTTTCTATCCCAGAAGACCCTTAAAAATAATTGCATAACTGTATCTTTAAAACTTTTTGAATAATAACACAGAAAAAAATTTGACTTATGTCACTTTTCCATACCACTTGAAAGACCTTTTCGTCGGTGAAAATAGGGACCATATCCAAATTGATAATAGAAATTCTTCGATCAAAAAAAGATAATAAGCGTAAAATAAATAAAAAATGGCATTTAAATAAAGTCCTTATTGATGGAGTTAAACAGTTTTGACAACATAAGATTGTAAGAAGTGTAACATAAAAAAAATAATAATAAATAAAACGAACATACATTTAAAAAGTTTTCGTTGAGACAGTTTGTTACATTTATAGACTTGTGTGCAGGCGCTCCGTCTTGTTGAAAATACATTTTTTTTTACTAATGACAATGGTGTCGTCTCCAAAGTATCTGTTATTATGCCATTTAAAATAAGTTGCAAATATTTTATAGCTGTAAGTGTTCCTTCATAAAACTCTGGACCAATCAGTTTTCCGTTCCGCACCATACGGACACAGAAAACTTTCTCTGGTGATGTATTTCCTGTACAAAAAATGGTTTTGTATCATTCCAATAATGATCGTTGTGTGCATTTATGTGTCCATTTTCCGTAAACAAACATTCATCAGTCCAAATAATGTTCTTGACAAAGTTTGAATCTGTGTCCTGTTGGATTAATAACCAATTGGAGAATGCTACACGTCGGTTAAAATCAGAGGGATGGAGTGCTTGAAGTCCATGAATACAAAATGGATGCCAATTGTGTTTTTCAAGTATTCTATGGATTGACGTCCTAGGTAATCCTGTAATTGCACTTGCTTTTCGAATGCTTGATCGTGGGTTGGAAGAAAAATATGCAATAATATCAATTTCTTGGTCTTCATTGAACAAGATATTTCTACCAGGGCCAGGTCTTGGATTAAATGAACCGGTAGTTCTCAATCTTCTCATCATCCGATAAACAAATGTACGTGAAATTTCAGGCAAATAGGGATATCGTCGTCCGAATTCCCGAGCAGTTTCTGCATTATTTCTATTGCAAATAGAATAAACCATTGCTAGTTCAAATAGTTCGTCATTTGTTAAAAGTACCATAATGCAAAATTAGTTACAGTATTTTTACTTCGACAATATGAAACTCAATATCGATGAATGATTTCTAAACTTTATTTTGATATGCACGAGGAAATATTGGTTAAGTTGTACAGGAAAGAAATAATTTTGGAACTAAATAAGTAAATTGAAAAATAATCGTCTGCATTTCTTTAAGTAACTTAAAAAAAAATTAAAAAAAACTTTAATATACACGTATTAGAAGCGGTTAAATTCCAGTTAAATGAAAGGCAAAAATCGTCTGGCAGTTAATTTGTTAGAATGTTAGAATTCATGACAAAAATGTGATGAATTTGAAAACAATTAAAATTCTACCAGACTAATTTAACAGTATTTTTCTTTTTTATAAATTTAGCTATAAAAATCTGTCAAATGGCTTTTATTGATTTTCAACGAAATCTTATAAAATTTCTAATGTAAATTTAGAATACATGGCATAAAATTACTTGCCCCTGATAAGATTAAAACTGTATCTTGAATCTACCGTAAATACGCAAAAATGTGTTTTGTAAATAATATAAAAAATTTATGTGTTTATAATGTGTTGCAAATTTACATTTCCATTTTGGTATATGGTCACTAAAAACAGCGTTCAATTTTCAATTAAGCATAGCTCACTCAATTTTAAAGATACAGTTATGCAGGTTTTTTTAATGGTCTTCTGGGATGGAAAGAAAAAACTTTCTAATTGACCAAATTTGCATAGAGGGGTTGTATAAAAATTTAAAAAGTGTAACTTTTAAAAATTCATAGGTGGATTTTTTTTCTTAATGTCATCTTCTTTCCTATCTTATTTTGAACATTTTTTCAAATTACATTATCTACTTATCTCTAACAGTTAAAGAATTAAAGCGCGTTTCAATCTTTTTGGGACACCCTGTATATATATATATAAAGAAAAATAATCTGTAACTTTTATATATATATATATATATATATACAGGGTGTTTCATAAATGATGGGAGTAACTTTAAGGGGTGATAGTACACATCAAGATGAGTAATAGTAGACAGGAAACCAAGTGTCCCAAACGTCTTCCGAAGGAGATAGGTGCCATCAAAATTTAGGGTCCTAAATTTCAAATGATGATAAAAAACGAGAAAATAGATCGATTCACTTGCGGTTTTCGCTAAAATCATTCTTTAAATTAGTATTTTCTTAAAAAAAAAGTTTTAAAGACAAAGTTAAAAAATGCCGATAGAGGGCGCTCTAGACTTTGGAGTACCCAACAACTACTTTTTACAAGTATTTTTTTTTTTTTTTTTGTTAAATGTTTACTAAAGTTTAGACTTTAATTTAAATTTTGAGCTCAAAATTGAAACCGTCGGGAGCGGTTAAGTGGCGCAAATTTAATCGCATTCAGGGGATTAAATTTTAAACGCTTGTTTGTCCTGCCCCTTGGCCAGCGCGATCTCCCGATCTTTCATGCCACTATTTCTTTTTGTGGGGACACCTGAAGAGTCTTATGCATGAGACTCCTATCGAATCTGCCGAAGAGCTCGTCGCCAGACTTTCGGCTGCTGCAGGGGAGGTGCACGATACTCCTGGCGTGTTTCAGAGGGTTCGTGAATCCCTTCTTCGCCGTTGAACCGCATGCATCGCCTCTAATGGTCAAAGTTTCGAACAGCTATTGTAATAATTTATAATTAAACTTTTTTTTATAACGTAAATGTTCTTTTTTTTTTTTGTCTCTTAAAACGAAATCTCTTTAAGCGCCCTCTATCACCTTCAGGTTAAAATTACGACTATGATTTCTTTGATGAATGTTGATTGATTTGGTGTTGTACTATCACCTATTAAAGTTTGCTTCATCATTTATTATTTTCTCATTAGATACAAGCATTTAAAATTTAATCCCCTGAATGCTATTAAATTTGCGCCACTTAACCGCTCCCGATGGTTTCAATTTTGAGCTCAAAATTTTATTTAAAGTCTAAACTTTAGTAAACATTTAACAAAAAAAAAAATACTGGTAAAAAGTAATTGTTCGGTACTACTTTTACCAGTAGTACCGAATAAAGTCTAGAGCGCCCTCTATCGGCATTTTTTTAACTTTCTCTTTAAAACTTTTTATAAAGAAAATACTAATTTAAAGAATGATTTTAGCGAAAACCGCAAGTGAATCGATCCATTTTCCCGTTTTTTATCATCATTTGAAATTTAGGACCCTAAACTTTGATGGAGCCTATCTCCTTCGGAAGACGTTTGGGACACTTGGTTTCCTATTTACTATTACTCGTTTTGATGTGTACTATCACCCCTTAAAGTTACTCCCATCATTTATGAAACACCCTATATATATATATATAAATTCAGCTTTAAATTAGATCTTAATTTATAAGTTCTTGGAGCAATAAAATGATACCTTACATTCAGTTAATAATTAGTCTATTCAATTTTCTAAGTAAAAAGTATTTAAGGTCCCATATTCTGATTCGAATTTACAGAATTAAAATTTTCTGGGGATTTTTTTCTTTTATCTTTGGAGAAGAATCGCGGGCATCTTAGTATTTTTGAGGCACCTGAATTCGAATGATCTTAGAAATTTGTGTGAGACAACAACAACAAAAAAAATTTCCCTCGAATATTGTCATCCTGATCATACTGGTAAATTGATGCAGAGATTTTTTATTAGATCATTTCGAGGGGCAATAAAAAAAATTGATTAAGAATGAAAACTGATTTTGTTATTTACAAAAACCTAAATCACAAGGCGTATACATCTTTGCCCTTGAAAACGAGTCCTTAAGGCTGAAATGAGGAGTTATATTAATAAAATTTATCAGAAAGATATATTTTTTAATCTTTTGAATTTAATGTAGAACAGTAAAACTGAAAAAGAAAAAAACCAACTTACTACGGAATGACTATATACGTAGCCATCTGGATTCACCACAGGTAAGATGTACCAATCGAAGTAATCAACCAACTCTTTTACATCGTCGTTTCCATCGTATTCGGAAACGAGCTGCAAAATAAGCGCTTTATTTTCTTAAAAAAGAACAATTTTGATGATTTAAAGGTATTATATTAAATTCATAGAATTAAGAGAAAATCAAATGCATTAACAAATCGAGCTAGATAAAAAAAAGTAAATATAGATAAATGAAAAAACACTATTATAAAATCAATAATATTTAGAGTACATAAAAAGGCGCACACTATCAAACCTCTCTGTACATTTAGAATTTACCTGTCATTTTTACCGACCAGATGTTTTATAAGGGAATACTGTTTGTGTTTAATTTCAATGAATCTCTTATGCAGTAGAAGATTTGCTCGTATAGACGGGCTGTTATCCTGCTATTATTCTCAGATTTAACTAGCAGATTTAAGTATAAAACTTTACACAGTAACACATTAACAGAGAGTTTGAGTTATATATATAATCCAAAAAATTATTATTTGCTGTGCACTTTAGTTGTAAATAAATAGTAGCTTTAAGAGCAAATTATATAAAACGAATAGTTATCTGCTAATAAAAAAAATGCAATACCAAATACAAAATTTTACAAAAATGCAAAAAGACGATATTGAGAACAACTCCTCCGTGAGGGGGAGAATCTAATGAAATAAAAATTTCAGACATCAGCTCATTGTTCCTTGTTACAACCCAGCATAAAATAATGAAACATGAAATTGAGGATTCCTATCTAATTTCATGCTTATTTTATTCATATACCAATAAATTACGTTTAATCAGTCATTAAAAAACCCCTCTCTGCATTGTTTGATACCAAAAAAGAAAATAAGATTTATGTACGAATAATGATGCAGATAAAAAGGGCAGATTTTTTAAACCTTCGTCTAGCGTTGCATACTACGCATGGTTAATACTATTATAGGTAATGTAGATCTCCTGATTTTCTCAACAAACTAATTTTGTTTTCATAATTGGCATCCAAGTGGTGTTCTTTTAGTAGCTTTAAATCTGGTATATTTCTTTCTTAAATGCATCTTCCTAATGAAATTGAATTCCATGATATCATAGTTCCATTACTATTTTAAGTGCCTGGGGCTAATGAAAAAGAATATTTTTTCCTTATTTATTGCCTTTCAATATTTTTTGAATGCACATGTTCATGTGACATTATAAAATTGATGGCCGTTTAGTATGAAGTTTAGTCATACTTTTGCTTCTAATATACTTAAAATTATAATCTTTTTTAAAAAATATATTATTTGATTTTTATGGTTCCCACGGTAAATATTCAAAAAACTGTAAAACCTCGTCGTCTTGACACTTGATAACCCGGCATTGGCGATTTTAGAATAATCTGAGAAATGCCACATACAATCTTCTTAAAATCTTAGCACGTTATGTATAATGGAGTTTGGTAATCTTGCATAATCTGAAAAATTGCCAAGAAGTTCATACTTGGAGGCTAGTGGCGTAATTTGAAAATCGCCAAGTAAATCCGAGAGCTGTATATTATATATATGTATATATAATTTTCTTTTGGTTTAAAAATAAAATGAGATCAATATAGTATATTTTTAGATGACATTAGATCAATAGTGTCTTTGAATTAAAACTCAAGCAACTTTTGGATAAAACGATGTTGTCCATCATGAAAATGAGCGTTTCTTTATTTTTCTCATATTGAAGCAATCATTTAGTTGAATAACTTTATATACGATGCTTTTTGCTCATTTTGAGAAATATTTTTATTCATTGATTATTTTTATTTACTTGCTTCTTCCATTTGCAGCGGTTACATAGCTCTGTAACTTTCTCTTTTAATAAAACAGATGGCCTTACCTTATAAACATGAAAGTATATTTCTCATGATCCTTCTTGGGGCTCATTATTAGATTGTATTCTACGTGAGTGTCGTGTGTTTTTAGTGTTCGTGTTTGTCTTGTGAAACGTAGAAGGAAAATAATTAAATAACTGTTCCTGAAACTCGTTTATTATTTTCATCTACCTCATAATGAAGTTATAAAGAGCATCTTGTCTCTACAAACTATTTTATCTCTGAATTAATAAGCAACCTATTAGTTCTCTTCATTGGGTATTAATCACGTAAAAGATCAAGAGCTTGATCATACAAACGTATTAAAATTTTAAGTCAATTTTAAAGATTTTTATACTCGGAATAAGGTGATACAGTTATATTTAATGAATTAGTTAAAGTTGGAAGTTATCATGAAAATTCTCTTTTGCAATTGTTCAAATTTACACTTCTTTTGTACTGCCGACCACCCTGCCGCCACTGAAGGTAGGTCTATAGACAGGATTTGTGGTGATCGACTTTAGTATTGCCCATCCCTACATTCCCTATCCGTGAAACTAACATTCTCTTCAAGGTAGTTAGTTATTGTCCTTCTTCCTCACCTTCACACGCTCAAACAGTTGGTAAAAAATTGACACTATTTGACACCACCTCCTTCAGGGTTTTGAGATTACCTGGTACCATCAGTACAAAAATTAAATCCTTATTTACAATCTTCAAGTTTTCCCTTCATTCTGTGATCTCATTACATTCCATTAAATAGTGGTAAACAGTACCAATTCCTCCACAAATGCATTTATTTTTCTTCATTCTTCCAAATCTTTGGAAATATGCAAGAAATCTCCCATGTCCAAATATTATTTGGATTATCAGTGGGTGGTATCTTCTAATTTTTATTTCTGGATTAGGAATAAAGTCGAAAGTGACATTTTTTTGGACATATACCAGCTGTCAAACCATTGTAGTTTTATTTCTTTTCTCAATTCCCCTTTTAAGATACCAGTTGATTTAGGGACAATTATATCAATACTCTCTTTCTGTGTCGCCAACTTTGTATAGTGATCCGAATTTTCATTACTATATATCCCAATAAGGGGTCTTAACCCAATTCAACTCTATCGACATTAATTTTTACACTTTTTTTTAATCGTTTCTTTTAACATTCATGTTTCTGTGTAAACTTACACTGTGGGCGATGTACGTGACTGTGGCCGGACTTATCCATTCTCGAGCATGAATACCGCCATCAATCCAGATCGCAGGTTTCGAAACTGTTGAAGATTTGGAACCGATCTGTAAAATAGAAAGTATGTATATGACACCGTTAAAGTATGAAATCCATTATTTTATAGAATACCTAGTTATTCCATGAAATAACTGATCGTGTCCGTTAAAGTGTGTAATATGTTATTAATTTGACACTTTAATTAGTTATTTCATAGAATAGTCATCTGCAGCCCGTTAAAGTATAAAATAATCGATATCATATATCTCGCTTTTTAGTATAAGGTATATTTAGGTTAAAATGTTAGTGTAAAACCCAGTGTGACAGCAAAAAAAGTTTTTGTTTTAGAACTAATGTTCTTTGTAATTCCAAGTAATCCTTGTTGTAACAAATGATTTTATGGTACGTTTCCATAAGTACCATTTATACGCTGCATAAATTAGATAAATTGCTTCTGTTTCATTTTAATTGTCTATCATTAGTTTATTTATAGAACACCTAGTTATTTCATTTCAGATAAATTGTTTATTTTACACTTTAACTGTCTCTCATTAGTTAATTTATAGAATATCTAGTTATTCTATGAAATAACCAGTTAAAGTGTCATATTAATAACATATTACACACTTAAACTGACATGATCAGTTATTTCATGGAATATCTAGGTATTCTATGAAATAACTGCATTATATACTTTAACTGTAACATATATATATATATAATTTCAAATAACTACCTCAAAGAGGAAATATCCAGGACAATATTTTTGAAAAATATTTCGGCATATAAAAGTTACTAAATGAATTCTCCCTTTTCTGTAAAGACTATAATAATAAATTTTAATGCTTTTATTAGCATGCTTTCGAACTATGATAAAATGATGATCAACATTTTGAACTATGATAAAAACAATGAGAGTAATATTTTGAAGATAAATTTACATAGAGATAAAACAGAAAGCAGATGAAAAAGCAATATGTCTATTCAAATGATGCATAGTCACTAACGTAAGTAACCATTGTTAGATCTTGTATTATCGAAATTTATATTCGTTTTAATTTGTTGTAAAGTATTGTCGCTATTAACGATAGCGAGGATGGATCGAACTCACAACCTTTGGGTTTGTAGTCAGATAACATGGCCACAAGACAAAAGAGCTCACTCAGTTTTGAGGATATCTGGCTTATAAAGCTCCCACTACAATACTCCACCTCCGGTGAGTCTAAGGTGAGAAGAACGATATTTGTTTCTGATTGATGGTGATCTATTGGCTGTTGAATCTAATGAGCCTTATCCATTTTTATTGGCTGATTATTTACAGCTTGATTTATTTATTGACTGATTATTTATCGCCTTTTTATTTATTTTTTATTCGAGTAGAGGACGCTACAACAGTTGCACGAAAGCTGCATTTTGTTTGTTTATCGTCCTTGGTCACCAATGTTGCTTTGGTGATAGGGAGGACCGAACTCGCAGCCTTTGGGTTTGTAGCCAGATAGCATGACCACAAGACAAAAGTACTCACTGAGGAATATGTTATATCTGGCTTATAAAGCTTTCACTACAGTATCTTAAAAGGTTACTTAATTGTGTGTCTGAATATTTAGAGTTGAAATTATGACGACTTGAGTAAACCATCTCATTCAAATCAGAAAAGCAAAGGCAGATCATAGCTCTGATCAGTTGGCGGTTGACCTTCAATTTGAGCTAGATGAGTGCATTTCCTGAGAAAGAAAAAGAAAAGCAAGAAACGGAGAGCCGGCTCGAATATTCCCATTCCCTACCTTAGCTCATGTATGGACGAAAATCGAGTAACATCATTGGTTCGCATTGTTTAACACTCTGTGACGGAGGGTACGTCATGTTTGCTTCGTTCAGATTTTGGGGCATTTTTTTGGATTTGAAGCCTATTGTAACTAGATTGAATAAACTAAATAAATTTGATTCAATTCTTTGCGATATTGTTATATTTCATCAAGTATATATCGGTGTTTACCATGTATGTTTTTTATCATATTTTTCTATTTCATAATATTTAAAATAGTTATTTAAATAAGAAAGAAATTCACAATGTCGCAAATTTACAAAATATTACCTTAATTTCAATCAAAATCGTATCTATGCATCTGTACCGCACAGCTTCTCCTAAATACCTAGGTAGATTTGAAACAAATGAACACACTAAAAATTCTTTATCACAAGAAAAAAATAGCAGTCAAAATTATTTCGTTCATTTATAATGATGTCACACTTTCGTCATAGGCGGTGGGAACCAATGATGTTGCTCAATTTTCCTCCATACATAAAATAAGGGCAGGAAACGCGAATATGAGAGCCAGGTCGGTCGCAGAGAAATAATAGGATTATAATAAATACAACTGTGTTTGGACTCGGTGCATCTCGAATTGACGAATTTTCCTTCTGAAAATTGCTATTCTACAGTTATGTATTACGAGAGGAGAAACGCTGCCAGATTAGTTAAAACTTTGATTCACGTCCGTCTCCTCATTTATCCAAATGGACTCGTCTGGTGTAATGAAATTTTTACATCAAACCCGCTAATATATTAGAACTAAGTTATATTGCATTAAATTATTTCTGTTCCTCGTAAATGTACATTTTCTATACTTCTTCTTGCATACAGCCGACACCCCGCCACCACTGACCGTAGCAATATCGACAGGATTTGTTGTGGTCGACTGCTGAATAATATTTTCCAACCTTACATTGACCGATCAATCAAATTAACATTCCTTTCGGGGTAGTAAATAGCCGTCTTTCTCCCCATCACTCTCTCAAACAGTTGCAAAGAAACTATCAATCTTTAAAATCATATCCTTCAGGGTTTTGAGATTACCTGGTACCATCAGTACTGTACTTAAATCATTACTGGCAATCTTCGGGTCCTTCCTTAACTCTGAGATCTCCGTACATTCCATTAAATTGAGGTAAATCGTACATTTTCTACACTAAGAGAATGGAAAGCTTTATCTCAATGCTAAAACTTAAAAAATATACTCACCTCCTAATCTACTAGAGTTATATTTTTACACGTATAATTACTCCTGTTATCATACTTATTCCTTTAATCTCATCCAATTAAGTATTTTCGGGGAGGGGGGGACCCAATGATAAAGTTGAGCACTTATAGTCAAGAATGGAATGTCTGAATCTATCTTATGAAATTGCGACAAACATAAATCACTCTCTTTCTGCGCATGCGCTGCCTTATTGGCCAAGTGTAAACCCGACATATAGGCGGCTTATAAAACAAACAATAACAACATAAACGACAGCATTATAAAAATGATTTTTAAAATAATTGCTTTTCTAATTTGGCTCGCTGCCAAATCAGTGAAGAGTTGAGATTTCTTCTAGCGAATAGAATGCGCAGAAAAATCTATGAAGATTATTACAAATTATTAAAAAACTATTATGTTATTACAACAATTATTAAAAATTAATCATTAAAATTATTTCGATTGTTTTTGCTTTATATTAGAGAGAAATATTCAAATAATGATCTTTAATTTGAAAAGATAACTGAATTAGATGCAAGAATATTAATTTCAGTTCTTAAAATTTTTGGAAAAAAGTGACTAATATTTAAATAAAAAAAATATTCAAAATTCGTGAAATGAAGTCAATTTTTAGCTATTTTTGACAATTTTTGGAATAACAATTATGCGCTCTCTTCAATAGCTTCACTTTTTTTTTTCCCTTTAATGTTTAATAAAGATACTACATTTGAAAAAATCACCCAAAAAATAATAAATTTTCTAAATATTTTCTATAAATATATTCTTCGTTCGGGCTTCAAGAGCCATTAAGTTACCATTACGACTATCTGTTTGCGAATATGATGGTTTTTCTGGATACTGCTGACAAGATAAGGTTACATTTCAAATGGAGTTATATTAAGTCATTCAATTCAACGACAATTCAGCTTTGGAATACAATCTTTAATTTGGTGCTAAATGATGCATTATTGTGATATCACGTGAATCAATTCTATTTGGAAATTTATTCTATCTATAAATGACTAAGCATTCTTTTTATTTAAGCCATTTTTTTAAATAAAAAAAATCAAAGGGTACTTTTCCTTTAACGCCCAACGAAAAAAAAAAAAAAAAAAAAAAAAAAAAAAAAAAAACCGCCAAAAAAAAAAAAATAAAAAAAAATTAAAATTTAAATTCGCCAATCCACGTTATTCACTTGGCGACTTTGTTCGAGTTTTGTTCACATTGACGATATTTTTTTTGCTATTCACTTTGCCAGGTATTTCACTTGCGTTTGGCTTACATTGGTGACTTCTTGCCTCCGTATAACGGAAAAGTACCGTCAAAGATTAAAAAAATATTCATCTTTTTAAAAATATACTGAATATAGCTAACTCGATGAATAAAACAAATGTATTAAAATTAAAATGCTATGTTTCTAAAATAAAAATTCGTATTTAAAAGACATTTCTGTTCAGCGTTTCAAAAAATAATGAAAACTTACTTTAATAGCTTTCAAGTCTCTCCCTTCAGCTGATTTTCCTACGGAAATGATAGAAGATATGTTGGGATTTTTGTCCACAATTTCATCCAAATATTTATGAATCTGAAAAATTAACGAATAGTCTGATCACTGAATCTAGTAATTCCTAAAGAGTTTTATTGAAAAAAATTAATAAGACGATTAATTTTTAAAATAACCATATTCTTCTATTAATAAAAAATGTAAATATCAAAAATAAACGGAAAAAAAAAATCTAATGAATTTAAAAATTGAATGTATGATTAGGAAAAGAATAGAGAAATAAACTAGCTAAAATAATTTTGTGTTTTAAATAGTTTTATTTATACAACGAATTGCGCAAGAACTGATATAATTGTGAAATTGAAGAAGAGTTTTATATTTAGGAAATTTAATTGGATTTTAGTTTAGTAGTTATAGAAGACGTGCAATATTTCCCTCCTTTTTCCTTTAAAACAGGCACAAATTGCATTTTATATTTCAATAGAATTTTTTCTTTAATATAATACTTTTTAGAAAGTTTTCATTTTTAAAAATTTTCTTTGAAAAAAATGGCAAAATAATTTACTCTCTCATTTCTTTGGAAGCACTGCCAACTTAATTATGACAGTAAAGCCTATGCCAATATCAGTTTTACGAATCTATAAGAAGCTTGATTCTATTAAATTACGATAGATGGATAATTATTGTCCTTCTGGCACTTTTATCTTTTATCTTAAATTAAGCAATTTTGAATTATACTTTGGAATATATCTTTGGAACTCATGGTCATTTTATAGATTCGTAAAACTGATAGTGCCATAGGCTTTGCTGTCATAATTAATCTGGCTATGCTTTCTAAAGATTGGTAGAATAAATTATTTTACCATGCTTTTAAAAATCAATTCCGATAAATGACAATTTTTTTGGCAGTAAATAATCACTTGGAATTAGAATCACCAGGTCATTCTTACAGACTGATACCACAAATTAGAATTTCTTGGATACTTTAATGGGATCTTGATACAAAAGTTTTTTTTAATGTTAAAATTTCGATTTATTGAATATTGGCACTATCCGCTCTTATGATAAAATGATGGATAGCCATATTACTGATTCTCCGCCTCGCCCCCATAGCACTCGGTAATAAATTGTGAATGACCGGACCGCCGCTACAGCAACACTGGTGGAAACTGTGGTTGAGTCCTAAGGCCCATCACCGGCCATGGTACAACCCTTCCCGTGGGAAATACGTCCCGTCATCAAAGGGTAGCGCCAGATCCCTCATCTTTATTGTATACACTGGGTTGGCGAGATCCAACCAACATGTCAGAAGCATCTCATCTTCAATTACGAGGTGCCCCTCCTGGGGGTAAAATGATGAAAAATGGAAGGTAACCACTACTTTTAAATAGGGTAAGTAAAATTTGCATTCTAGAAAAAAAAACCGATTTACATTTTTATAGAAATTGCAATGATTATAAAATTTAACAACAGCTTTGTACTTGTAGGATTCAACAGATTTTTTTTCTTCTGTACAGAGTACAAATCTATACAAATAGTATTTATATAAATTTATACAGATAGTCAAGTCCTGAATTCCGTTCCTTAAAATCAAAACGGCAACAGTTATAGGCACATAAATGGTATATAGATATAGTAAAATACCCAATAGCATCATCATTTACTGTAAAATAGATGTAAAATTGAGAAAAACTGTTTTTATTTTATTTCTTTTTAAATCTCGAAAAACGATATGAGATATGGAAAAAAAACTAGAAGATACGAAAAGACTCCTAATCTTCGTTTGTTACAAGAGTAGAAAGAAGGGGACAAAGCGTGTATTTGTTCAAGCCTTACTTGAAGTTTTACTTGAAGCCTTACTTTTTCTACTTTTTGAAGCCTTACTTTTTCTACTTTTTGAAGCCTTACTTTTTCTACTTTTTGAAGCCTTACTTTTTCTACTTTTTGAAGCCTTACTTTTCCAAATTTATGTCATTATGAAGTGAGGAAGCCTATTGTCCACCCTGAGACAAATTTATCCTATTTTTTTTACTTAAAGCATGACTTAACCGCAGTTTCTAATCAAAACATGTTTTTTATTTTATATTCTGCTCCAAATATTAGTCAACACTTGTTCATGATGTCAAAACAACTGTGAGTTGCACACTTGATATTGAATTATTGATAGCATGGTTGGAATTAATTTACATTTTCTACTCCCCAATAGAGGGTGTTCTGCCTAATGTACACATTATTACGCTTCATTCGTTTGCATAATGCCTACAAGGTACTATGGTAGGATATTTGTAACATTCGTAATAAAGTTGTCTCTCTTTTAGTACACACTACAAATAGCACCATCAGTCAACCCCACTGTTTTCTAGATTATCATTTTAAAGTCATGTATACACTAGAAGTTTTTTTAAAAAAAATTTAACTTTAAAAATCCTATTTCTCAAAGTAGATCATTAATATATGTTTAAACTCTTTTCAGAGAGAAAAAAACCATATTGAATTAATTATTAATTAATATTAAACGAGCTAATTAAAATATTTTTTGAAACATATCTAAAATTCTAATTTCTACAGACACACAATTTTAGTTGGAAATTATGTTGTCTACCTCAATCAAGTTACAAAAACATAAAGTTTTATTAACAATTCTTTCATCAACGATGGATAGAAAAGGCGAGATTTTTTCTGTAATTTTAACTTTTAAATGGCTATAAAAAATTTACTTCCATAAATATAACATTGATTCAGTTTCAAAACATCTACTGTTTCCTACAAATTATTTTGATACATAAATAATTTTATCTGATTAATTGTTTGTTGAATCGTAATTGCTTGAATGAAGCAACATCGTGGAAAAATATCATATGTGATATACTCTTCATAAAATGAGTTTTAAAGAAGCCGAAGCTAGAGGTTTTGGTGAAAGTACCTCAAGAAAACTCCTTACAACTCGAAAAATATTCCGAATATTGACAACATCTTGGTATCACTTAAAAGATAAAGGATCAGAGAACATTTTTAAATAATAAAAATATATTCGATATTTTGAACGATGTTCGAAATTTCATGTTTGTACGTACACCTTAAGTAAAAATCTCAAATAAGTGTCCCAAATTTCATCTGAAGTAGCTGGACGTTTTTGTTTGTCATAACAATTGTGATTATGCAAACTTTATTTCTGGGACTGAGTAAAGCTCCTTCTCAACATCTAAAATGTTTCCCTATGCTTTGTTCAGATGGCTGGCTCCGCATTCATTCATGGATCTAAATGGTCATTTCTAGATCTATGTTAATCTCGTTACTCTTTCCTCTCACAAATGTTGCTTATATTGAAAGAAGAATAGGAGGCAATTATATTCTAGATTAATATATTAGTTATATATTTACAATAGAAATTTACAAAAAACATTCTGCTAAACTGAAGTCCGTTTGTTCATGGCGAACACCACCTTCCCTGTCCGTCCCTCGGCCTGATCTGACCCCCCTGGTCAATCCTCGCTGGTGGGATGACCTTCGACCTCGGGATGGAAGATTTGGCGAAATATCGCCCTGTGGAAGGAGAGCCATGGTCGATCCTTACTGACTGCTTCTTTCAAAACAAAATATAATTTGAAAGCTCACCTCGTCTAGTCGTTTGTAGCTGGTGAAGAAGGCGTTGCTATCACGCCCTGTCAGAAAAGAGGGCATGGCCATATCCATTCGCTCTTTCATTATGTACCTGGAATACAATTAACAAATGTATAATGTTCAAAAACAATGCATATTCTTTAATATACTGGTTACAATGGAAACTCACCGTCGAATCCCTAGTCTATTTCGCTCTTTGTGATGTAGCAGGGTGTGTGTATTCAATACAAGGTAAAACTCTTCTTTACTTTTTCTTGTTTATTTTTAGATACACACAAATATATATACACACACACAGATGACGATCACAGATATACAAGGAAACAATAATATATATACTGAAATATAGAAAGTGCAACTAACAACGAGCGGACAAATAATACTATAGAGCGAGCGGGGTGCCTACCTGCACCAGTTTCAACAACAACCGGAATAGTTCTTTACAAAAAAATATCTCAAAAGCTCTCCCCTCACATTCCACACATACTTAAGGGCTGGAGCATACTGCGCCATCTATGTTCAGTATTCATTTATACATATGAACAAATATATAAAGAATAAACAACATACAAATAAAATAATTAACTAAAAACAAAAATTAAGAATAATTAAATCCCATAAATAGGTGAGTTCGGCAATAATGTTTTGATATAGGATTTCATGCATCGTGGTATCAAATAAATGGATACAACTTTGAGAAAATATACAAATCAGCAGAAGTGGTCTCTCCAAAACATTCTGTTCACTTTTACTCAAAAATTATTTACCATGCCATTGGGGAATAATATGAAATAGCTCATTAAAGATGGATATTTGGAAAATAATCATTGGTGTGTAACTAATACAAAAATATCAGGAAATCGATTCTTGTAAGAGTGCGCTTGCTAGAATGACAAACCAAAACCCTCTCTATCAGCTTCCAGCCATCAACGATGTAGCATGTTTTATTTGTCATTGCCTGTGAATTTTATTGTTTTGTGTAATTTATATTTAATTGTAATTAAGTGTTTGTGTTCGTGCTCTTAACTAAAATATAAATTTTTCTGAGCTAGCTGGCATTTTGTTTATTTGTTTGGTCAATCACTTAGTCACAATATGTCTTTTGAACGCTTTTTTATTCAAATTGATTTCGAACTAAAATTGTACATAAAAACCAGAATTTAAAAAATAATACCACACACCATATTTTCTTCATTTTAGTTATTACATTTTTGTGATATTCCATCTATAAGCGCGTGAAACTACAGACCGATTCAGAATTTTAAGAAATTTTATTCAAAATTTGATAAAAATCTACCAAGCATTTTAGATGCTTAAAATGCTTTATTATGCAATGCTTATATAATACTTTAGATGCTTTATTCAAAATTTAATAAAAATTTATATTTAGATGCTTAAAATATTTAGATGCTTAAAATATTTAGATGCTTAAATGCTTAAAACAATTGTTTATGTTCTTTCTTCAAGATCGAGGAACTCTCAATTTTTTGACGAATTTAATGCAAAATTCTATATGGATCTACATTATAGATGCTAAATCTGTGTGCCAAATTTTCTTTAATTTAGCTTTTTATGTTTTATAGCTACCCTGTTCAGTTATACTCCAGCAGCTGAACAGATAAATTTTTAGTGAATGAATTCCGTCCCGATTTTGATGGAAATCTACAAACTTGTCATATAAATCATATACCAAATTTCAGCAATATAGTTTAAAATATTTTTGAATTATTAGTATTATCTTGCTTAAGAAAAGACACACAAATACGTAATAATAATAATTATTATTATGTTTTACCTTTTTAATTTAAGAGAATTTGAAACATGGAAATTCGTCAAAATTCTGAGTTTGAATTTTTTTCTTCTTTTTTCATTCGCAATGCTTGTTCGTACATTTCCTATACTCGGATTCATACTCCATATATTAACACTTGGCATGCGG
>JAPMOQ010060822.1:1154237-1172493 GCA_026543055.1 Argiope trifasciata
ATCTTATTTTACTTTAATGCAATTGATTGTTATGACATTACATGTACATGGTAAAATAGCTATAATTTGTCGTTAACTACATTGTTTGATGCCACGATGTGACGTCACAATCTTTTTTGATTATGATAAACATTAATAAAAAATTTAACATGACAAAAAATAGAATTTTTTTTCCGAATTAATCGAGTGTTGGTTGTGACATAATCCATTTTACCACATTTCTTTCATCAACCATATCATAAATTATGTCAATTTTTTTACACTAAATTCTATATATATTACTTTCTTCCGGTGATTGTTTGGATGACATATTTATGATATTTAAACATTTTAGAACTTTAAAGTGAATGTTCTGAAGCGCGCCATTTTGGGTCATAGGAACTGCAGGGAAGAGACAAAAATCGGTATTAATTTTTATACTTCTAAAAAATTTATGAAATTAAATAAAGTATTATTGTTGAGACAGTTTTGGATATCTAAACTTATGAAAGGAATGATGTATAGACAAATCTATAAGGTATCTAAGTTACTGAATTTTCAAATTCTTGTAAATCCTTGGACAAAAACAATTAACTTCTACACATTGAGACAATATTTTAATTGATATCACATATTTATCACAAAATAAGTAATATTAAGGCAATAAATATTATAAAAATAATATACAAATATAGGCTTGTTACAAAGTTTATAATAATTGAAAAGCTGTGAAGTTTTTAAACAAAGGCAAAAAAATTGTATAAGTTGCTAAGAGCTAAAAGTTTATTTCTGCATTTTAAGCATATTTGAAGAAATTAACTATCGTTTGCAATGTTCAATTAAATACAAAGAATAACATTTAATGACAGAAAGTATGCTTTTATCGTTTTATTTTTCTGTTATATTGCTGGAAAAAATCGTCTACTTTTGTAAGATAATAGACATCCGATCAATAAATTGGTTGATCACTATAACAGTCAGTTTCAGCTTTAAGTATTTTTTTGATTAACAAAATATGAGTCAAATCTTTCCAACAGTATTATATATATAAATGATATGTATACCACGCCACATAATATTATATAGTTATTGCTCTCGATTAATTGATTTGCCGGCGACATATTTCATATTAAATTATATTTCATTTCAGTTAAATCATTTAGATATTTATGGCGTATATTTTCATATTTTTATGTCGATGATTTTGCCAAACCATCGGGCCTTAAAGCTGTATTATTTTAACTGTTTTATAAATGCAAATGAATCTTTCTTAAGAGACCAGTCGCAGGACATCATTGAGCTACTAAGAATATAAATGCGCAACTCAACGAATTTCCAGAGTCCATGATACTGTCATTTTTATTCAGGGTAACAATGTAATTTAGTGTTACAAATCGGTAAGAATAAAAATAATTATTATAAAAAAATGCCAAAATCAAGGAAAGATTTTTATAACTATTAAATTGGAATCATTAATAAGATATTTATTTTAAATTTAAAAATGATTCAAAATTCACTTTTCTACTTTATTATTTAAAAACGTTATCATGTTAAAAGCTGAATTTCATTTTTAACTGAATGCAATTTTAAAACATCTCTGAGTTGTACATTTCCATTCTCCTTCCTCCATCCAAAATTATATGTGAGAAATTTGAAGACATTAATAAAATAACTTGACCTGCAGAACCACACAAGCGCCTCAAAGCTTTAGTTATACATCGTTTCTCTGTTCAAAAATTGCCTGCCTCAAGCATTATTTTTCCATTTTAATTAAAACTTTTAGAACTTCAGAATTATTTACAATTTATGAATAACTAAAAGGGATATAATTTAATGCCAATTTAAATTATGACAATAAATAATGTGAAGATATTTCACCTTCCTTTAGAAGTTAAATGTTTTCCACAGAAAATGTTCTAACTTATTTTGTTTATCCAAGTACCAGTGATAAAAAATTGGATAAAATTATCTGATTAATATATTTCATAATATTTACAGATAATCAGCGCCTTGGACGATAATTTAAGTAAGATTTTTTAAAATAAAATGCTTACCTAAACGTAGATAAAACCAATAAAATAAAAATACAATCAGTACAACAGGATATTTAATAAAAATATGATGTTTCTAATTTTTATGATAGGCAATAGTTGTAAATTTATTTTTTATTTTTCAATAGTATTATAAAAAATTATAATTGGTATCTTTGAAGGAAATTTCATTGAAAGCAATTAATTGAAATAATGAATTTTTTTTTATTTAAAAAAATTCGATTACAAATCTTCCCATTTAAATTTAATTTTACATACAAACGGTATATTACTATATTTTTTAAATTATAAATATGCAAGTTTGAAGACGTAAGAGTACACTATTGCCTCATAAAAATGTATTTCCAACAAAAACATAACTCTAAATATAGGAAATATATTTATTCAGAGAAAACAAAACCCGAAAATAATAAATGAAATCCTTTTTTTAAATATCTTATCTAAAAACTATCATAGCGTAATATTTTACATTAATTATCTTGGTTAGAGCATTCAAGACATAAATATTGCAAATTAGAGCATACAGAACAGTATTCTATTGATTTTAGTATTATAATCAGAAAAACCAATGAAATTGATTTTGGGAAAAATACAATGATATCTACCAGAAAAACTCATAACAGTAACTTGGTAGCGTACGAACAAATATTCTTAATTCTTTCACTAACATAAATTATACAACTGTAGATCATGATTCTAAGTAAAATAGTGCGAATATTAATAAGGGGAAATTTTTTAATTTTTTAGATTCCATTTTCCATTTTCATTTTCTTATTTAGATTCTCTAGAAACCAAAGAAATAACTAAAGTAATTGTAAAAATTATCTTAATTTGGAAAATTTGCTAAAAATTGATTTAAAATTGATTTTTTTTTTTCAATTTATCATTCATTTATTTTCATTTTCTTTAATATTTTTCAGTTCTGAACACAACATCAACTTTTTCGAATGAAAACTGATAGCGAATTTTTTTCTTCACCCAAAAATTTTGCATGCAATGAACATTTTTTTTTCTAACCAATTCCTCTTTAGAGAATTACAAACTTCTCATATGAAGAATGAAAAAAGAAAAATTCAAGTATTTTAGTTCAATAGTGACAAAAGTAAGCTTACTGTTCAATAACAATGTCCATCGATAATCAAAATTTATCGAGATTTTTTTGTTCATTAGAGATAAAAGCAAGCTTACTACTCAATAATAATGCAAACGATAGTAAAATTATACGAATATTTTTGTTCATTAGCGATAAAAGCTAGCTCACTGCTCAACAACAATGCAACAATAAAATTAAAATGATGCAATTTTTTTTCCAAATTTTTATTTCGCTTTGCCCGATTGCCTCGAAGGCAAAGGTTAAGTTTATGGGTTCTACAGGTTTGGAAATCAGGTTTTCCTTTTATTTTATTTTGGCTCATTGTCATTAACGACACCTCGGCAGAGGAGTGTTGGAGTCAGGTTTCTTTGACTCCCAGCGAGATTGACCGAAATGGAATGCAAGCTGACTCACGTATTTGCAAAGTGTGATGCAATAACAAGGGTGAAAGTCAAGGACATCTGTTCATTTTTTTAAATTCATATTTCCTCTTCCTGGATCTAGTTGTTGACGAGTTTTAAATTCATTTTTTTTCAGGGTCGAAAAATGATATCTTGATGAAATTAAAAGTTCAATTCATTAATTATAATTGTTAAATAGAAATAAAAAAATTCAAAAGTCAAAACAATTTGAGCCTACTTAATTTGTTCCATAATTAATTTATTTTTTAAAAAGGGAAATTTTTTATCGATTATTCATTTATTTCTTGATGTGGTGTAATTATGAAATTTTGTGCGCTGCTGTATTTTATTACATTACACTGCTGCATATTTTCAGAATTTAATCATAAATTAATCGATAAAATTAATTAAATTTTTAAATTTGGTATTCCAGGAAGTATTATTCGGGGGAAATAGTACATCTTTTAGTTTTCATGATATTTATAATTAGAAATTAATACCAAAAATTAGTATTAAAAAGTCGATTTTTTTTTTTCATTCTAACAAAAGTATTTTCAATAAATATTTTAAATAATTTTTTGCTCTGCGAAGTTGGTTTTTTTTACATCTTATTTGTAATTTTTTTCTATAGTTTTATTTTAATTTAGGTATGTTGACCTTAGAATTGTTGTTTGATTATTTTATTTTACCATGTTTCTTTGCGTAAATATCCATCATTTTAATACCATATGCAATGAATAAGAACAATTCAGGGACGCCAAAGCGTCAATTTAAAGCCAAGTACAGAATGCATGAATATATTTAATGAAATTGTGGCAAACACAAACCGGTCTTTTTCTACGCATGCTCTGCCTACTGGCTGTCTTATCACTAGCCGAATGTAAACCCGACATTGCTGTTATTTCATTTTCTGATTCCTCATGTAAATTACCCAGAAAAAAAGCAGAATTCATCTTTTTTACCTCTTGATAACGGAAGAAATGCACGTGATTAAATATTCAACGGACCAAATAAAACGTTTGGATTCGTCAGGTTAAAGTTGGCACATACGAGCATACGAAGTACAAAGAGAAATTCTAAAATAAAAAAGACTATTATTCAGGAAAAATAAATGGAATAATATCATCAGAAGATAACTTAAAAAAAAAAAAAAATTGAAGTGCCGTAAAAATAAGTTTAGCACAATTGTATTATCTGAAGTTGTGGAAAAAATGCCACCATCTCGGTTCATTTTTTTATAATTATTTTTTAAAAAGGCTTTAAAATATTGCATTTTAATAGTTCCGCGTCAAAAGGATTACCTATAGAGCGCCAATGTACTCACATGTGCGCATGCACATGCACTCCGTCATTAATAATAGAAAAAAAAACTTTTTTTTTTTTATCTTTCATGTTTATAAAAAATTATAGAAATCCTCTTCAAACTTTTTCCACAGATTACATTATAGTTACGCACAACATTTGGGATCTATTTCAAAGTCATTTTACTTTTGTTTCTTTTCACTTGAACTACCTGATGCACTGCACATTAAACGGCAAAAAATATAAGGATTCATAAATCTGAGTAACAAATACAGAAAAGCTGAGAGAACAAATAAACAAAGAAACGAAAATGTTTAAAAAAAAAGGTGAAACATCAAATAACGTAGAGATGTAAAAACAGATGAATACTATTGTTACAAATCTGTAATATTGCTTTTCTGAGCAATTAGTCTTATAGCGCAATTTTTTAAAATAAATGTTTGTAAGGGATGCCAAATGAATGCCAAGTCAATGACCCTCCCCTCATTTTTGCAAGAAAAATAAAGGTTCTTGAAAATATCGGATTTATGACAATTACTCCGATAGGAGTCAAGATTCACAGGGTTTTTTTCGAAAATCCAATACCTTGTGACTACACAATCAGATTAGCAAAGGTCAATAATATGAATTATTTCTTTGAAGTATCTATCGCAGAGTGATCTCTCTAGTTGTTTTAAGCTGAGCGCTGCTATTCAGAGCTGCTATTGAATTAGAGCACTGTAAAACAGTTTCAAAGAAAGATATCCTAATATGTTGTAGATTCCTGTACTGTCCTACCGTCACGAAAAAAACCCTGAACATGGTTGCCGTAAGTAGACGAGTCTAAGTGAGGAGGGAAGTAGGCATTGAAGCAGTCCACAACATTTGGCTAACTAAGCGCGCTTCATTAGGCGAGAAATTCTTTTTGCCTGTGTTTATACAGATGTATTTATGTGAAGAATAAAAATAAATTGTAGATAAAAGAAATTTCTTGTTATTTAAGCTTTTAAATAATGTCTTGCATTAGAAAGTCTTTAGAGATATTTATTCAACTACTTTTGTATTGATTTTTTAGGACCTAAAGCTGCTGTAAATTAAATAAAAACAACTGGATAATAATAAAATATTTTGATATTTTCTAGAAGATTCATGGGTTTTTAAGATTAACCCTCCCCCCGTTTTACACTAGATTTTATGAGTTTTGAATAAGGTAAAAACTATAGTTTCAAATAATAAACTTAGAATTAGAAGGAAAAAAAAGTTAATCTGGAACTGTTTAATTCTTAATAAATATGTTACTGTTTGATATAAATAAAAAGTAAAAACACGAAATTCAGCAAAAAATTAAAATATAAATCAATCAATAAATAAATAGGCAACATTTAAGATATTTATTCCTTTCATATTCTTTTAAGAAATAGTGAAGTATTTATCGGAATCTTCGGAATAACTCATACACCCCAAAATTAGTTACCAAGTCCTCCATAGCACTTCTTACAGATATATTACTTTTAACGTAAGATCCTACAATTATTGAAGAATAGATGTTTCCAAATAATTTCCCAAAATTGAAACTTTACTTAAAATTATTTAGCTGGCATCTAATACTAACTGAATATGTAAGTGAAATAGTTTTACTCAAAAATACTGATATAACTTTGTTGATCAAACAAATTAACACCGTCAGGTATTTATAATATTCTTAAAATTAAATAGCAATCATTTGTACTTTTTTGAAGTCATTATTTCCCAAAGTACAAAGCAACTTCTAACCGGCGATTCTTCTAATTAAAATGATACTTCTAACCGGTTCTTTTGGCGCCAAAAGAAATACTGCCCTTTCCTTGACCCCTAAAATGTAATAGAATATCCCGTTTTCAAGCCGACTGACCTCTACTTTTAGGGTTGCTAGGGTTTTTTTCTTGACGGTATAGCATTAAGTACTGTTTACGTAAAAATTTCGCTTGTAATTTCCTTCCTTCATTTCGTGTTTTCTTGAAGAATAAAGGAATATAGGCGTGAGGTGTGACTTCTCTCTGTACACCCACAGAAGGATATCCGCAACATTGATTTTTTAACCAAATTCCAAATAATTTAATAATAGACTATTATAAAGATGTTAAAATAACTAACATCTTAATAATAGATAATAGACCTAACTGAATAAAATAGTTTTCCGTTTTGATTTGTCAGTAACTATGGCCGAGCAATTTATAATTGCATTTATCACAAAAGTTGAAGGTGAGACAAGATCATATTATCCATAGAAAGCTTTTGGATAATATATTCCAAATTTTTATCCACGATTTAATCAGTTTTGATGTTAAAAATTATGCAACAGTTTGCATCTGTCTCGCTTTTACAGCGTACACTATTTTAAAAAAGTAGCACTCGGTGATTGAAAGTTTTATAACTCTGCGAAAACAACATCTGCTTTTGAAGTACGGGCTAAAAATAATTTAGAAGATAAATAACAAAAAGGATAACATTTACTACCGTTTTACAGACGAAAGTTCGGGCATCCTTAATTCCTTAGAGAAGAACATGAGAAAACCAGATGGAGTGGTCTCTCGAAAACTTTCTAGCATATTCCCTAATATTGTTGTTATCTCAGAGCATTGCATAGTATTGACATATAATAATTACGAAATATTAACCTTTTGTGTGAATTTAGCATTTTTATTGAATATATGGTGTTCTCTTTGGCGAGTTATTTGGCGATTAATCCCTGGATGTGGTTAATAGCAGAGAGGAAGAAAAAATTTTCTTCTTTGTGGCTAAAATTTGTGTTTTAGACGGATTTTTATCCTATTAAAATTTGGCGCAAAACTACAGTTGTAGTAAAAAAAAAAAAAAAATCCCATTTCGAATTCGATATATTTGTCATTGAGTTTTTGAGTGATCACTTTCACATGTTTTTGAAATTACAGACTGATAGACAGTCAATTCCTTGCTAGATTTCGCTTAAAATTTGAAAGTTGTCTAGACTATAGATGTTGATTCTGTGCATCGAATTTTATCGATGCACAGCTCTTTTCGTTTTATAATTATCATACTAACTTATATTCAAGCAGCTGAACAGATCGACAAAATCTGAAAAGGTTTTGCACAAAATTTGAGATAAATCTATAATAACTACATGCCGAATTTCATCTATATAGCCAACAGACGAACATTTTCCAAAAATATACTTTTCGAACTCACAGTGATCTGATATTTAGAGGTTCGGTTAAACTCGCGTTTGATTTTCTTGACAATTATATTACTTTCTCTACACTACAATAAAAAATTACGTGTAAATTTTAATTCATAGCCAACAATGGCCAGGTTATTTATTCTAAATTATTTACTACAATCGTGATTTGCATATTTATACAAGCGAAGTAAATTAACATATCACCACAAATACAAAGAATGTTCAAATGAAAAGATACTAAACGACACTATGGGTAAAAATGGAGACTTTATTCAAAGTATACACCACAGGTCTGAGCACAACGATCGCATTGATTAACGAACTGGAGGATTCCTTGTTCCCAGAGTTTCTGTGGCCGTGACGAGACTCAGCTCTTCACAGCGTCCTTGAGTTTACGATCCGAGTTGAATCGTTTCCCTTTCGAATGTTTTTTTTCAGGGGATTAAGCATATGAAAATCGCAGGGTGACATGTCCGGGCTGTAGGGCGGGGGATCGAACTGCTCCCACTTGAACTTGGCCTGTTCCATCTGGTGACTTTGGAGATGTGTAAACGTGTGTTGCCATGGAGCAGAACCGCACCCACCGGGAGTGACCCCTGTCTTTTGCTCTTAATGGACCTGCATAGCTTTCGAAGTGTCTCACAGTATAAATCAGTGATAATGGTTCTTCAGTGTTCGAGGAATTCAACAAGTAGCGGACCTTGGACGGCGAACGCAAGGACGCTGTAAAGAGCTGAGTGTCGTCACGGCTACATTTATTCTGGGAATAAGGGATCCTTCGACTTTTTAATCAATGGATTCATTGTGCTGAGGCTGTGGTGTATACTTTGAATAAAGTCTCCATTTATACCCACAGTGTCGCTTTGTGCCTTTTCATTAGAACCCTTGAATTTTTGCAGTTCTGGCAAATCTATCAGCATGAATCAAAATTTTTATTAAAAATCGAATAGTTTAATTTTTCCAACTTCTAATTGAATATAATCTATATCTATACTTACAATAAAGCTCAATGTGTGTGTGTGTGTGTGTGTGTGTGTTGGCGCTCTACAGGCCAGACCGTTGGACCTACAGCTACCAAATTTGGTACATATATATCTTGAAGGTCGGGAATGTGCATCTCGGAGCCCATTTTTTGAATTTTTAATTAGAATTTGAATTAATTAAAATTTAAGTGAAATTTCGACGTTTTTCCGCTATAACTTCCGAAAATATTATCGCACAAACATGATTTTAACATCAATTTAAAGATAAAAAAATTAGCTTTCTAACGGTATCAGTGTTTTAATGTATAACTGAAGCTTCTATTTTTAACGAATTTTCAAAGAAATATTTTAACCGTGTTTTTTTAGCACGTGACTGGATAAAATAAAAGAATGCCGGAAGTTCGAATAAAAAAACTATCATTGCAAAATAAATCTAAAGAAATGCAACTTTTAGCACGTGATTGGATAAAATAAAATAAATATAAAATGTGACATGTTCTAAAAAAATAAATGCAAAGCAAAGGATTCTATGATCGTTTGCAATATTTAAATCATTAATTGAATAAATTATCTTTATTTATACAGGATTGAATTTATACAGGATATGCATTCAAATTCATTTCAAATGGGCAATTTGTAAAATATTATTAATAGGCATATATATTGTTTAATACTATTAATTTGATCTAAATGAAGTAAATAATTACATTTTATGTAGTTTGAGTCAAACAATGCATTTATGAATAATAAATTTTAGATTTCTGCATACTTTGCTCTGTGAGCCATATTTTACAAAGTATTTTTATTAATATTTTAAATAAAAGTTGCTACATCAATCAGTTTTCTAAATCAATCATTAAAACTGACTGATTTATAAAGTAAAAATGTTATTAGGAAAACGTGTTCTTTTAGAACTTTCCGTCCATCATCTTAAAGAAAATATTAATTTCAGGCCAATCAATGCCCGGAATTACTTCAAGGCTAATGAATATGTGATTTAATTGAAAATGTTAGAACCCATTACTCATGGCGAACCAGCTGGTCGCCAAAGGCGGCTAGTTATTAATAAAGGATCACATTATTCTCTATGGCAAAAAATGTTAATTTCATACTAGGATTTGAAATCTTTGGAAGATAATCTTTACTTTTTTTTGTATACGAAGTATAAAGAAATCATTGTAATCGTCAAAAATTTCCAGCTCGACATTTTGTTGAGTCTCCATGTCTTACACCTTTTGAGCTCAAAAAACGCATTTCTGGAGCTTCCTTCGTCTAACTGTGACAAAATAATTCAAAAATTCTTTGAGCTATATTGAAGAAATTCAATACATGATATGTACAATAAATTTATTCATTTCTATCAAATTTTGAGCTCAATCCATTTAAGGAAAGTCAGCCCGTCTATTTGAATATAAATAACACAATAACTAAAAAACGAAGACAGCTAGATGTATAAAATTTGTATGCAGGGATTCTTTTAGATTCCTATCAAATTTTGACTCATATCCTACAAGGGGTTGTTATTTTAACTTCTTCTTTTACAAGTACGTAAACGTGATAACTCAGAAACGGAATGATTTCAATTTATCAAACTTGATAAATGATTGTGTGATTTTATTTGTCATTACAAGAGGGAAATTTTAGTTTCAATCGCGCTGCAAATGTGTCTAATGCTCAAATTTGATTTTAAGTGCTATTAATTGTAACTAGAAATTGATCACCACAAAAATTATTGAGGGCCATTTGCTAGATTCAGTAAAAATTTTAATTTTGCCACATATCAATATTTTGTAACTGTTATTCGACCTAATCCAAATTCCAAAATTTTATTCGTAGATTTTATTTATCGTAGGCAAGTAGTAAATTTTATTGTAGGCAAGTAGTAAATTTTATCGTAGTAAATTTAAGAAAAATTCTTCGCTCTGTTATTTTTTTCCCCTCACAAGTTTCGCCACCAACACAGAAATTCACATATTCAAATTAATTCAACCTTCAATGCTGTTAAGGTTAGATTTTAAAGCAAGATTCAGTGAAATTTGAATGTTTGAGATATTTTATGATTTGAAATATCTATAACTGAAAGTAATTGTTTTCACTGAGTTTAAATCTCAGATCAAAAATTACTGACATTCATTTTGGAGTTGTTTTGAAATAATTCCCAAAGGCGATTTTTTTTTTTTTTTCAAAAATTGCATCAGAATTGAAATACTACTTCAACAAGAAAATATAACTAATATTTTTAGAAAATATAACTGCTAATTTTAGAAAATATAACTACTAATTTTAGAAAATATAACTACTAATTTTAGAAAATATAACTTATAATTTTAGAAAATTTAGATTTTTTCATCTACATGTTTAATTAGGAAATCGGGAAAACTATTTACCAAATAAAGAGGGGAAAAATCGATATCCCAGACCCAATTTCGCAAATGTTTTGTTTCATATGAAGACTCATAATCACTAAAATTCTTCACAAGTGGTCACATGCTTTTAAACAACCTTTTTTTTTTTTTTTTTTTCAAGAGAAGTTTCAAAAATCTTACCTAATATTACCTACGGCAAAAAACTAGGCAGAAGTCCCCAGCTACAAACAATGCATTGATTTCAAAAATTAGTGTTTCCATATTAATACTTGCTACTAATAAGTACACCATAAACTGACACCAAAATTATTTTCAACATAATGCACAAAATGTAATAAAATAGATTAATGCAAAAATTATAAAATAAATCTTGAAAACAAGTAATAATTTCTCATGTAATAATTATTATTATGAAAAATAGTTATCATCAAAATTCAAAACTATTTTAAAAGTGGAAAATTTTGTTAGCTAATAATATACATTTATACAAGTAATCATAATATTCAAATTTCTCATCTACCTCCCAGAAGTTTCGCTATTTGGCAGATCCCCCGATCTTAATAAATGAGCTGATTTTGCAAGCTAGTCAAACATTGTTAGCTAATTAAAATATTCTTTGTTTTTGGTTACACTTTAATTTAAAATAGTACTTTCTTTTGTTGTTACAAAACGCAGTACAAATCAAAGTTGATTTACACGTCTCAATTAATATTCTTAATGTAACTGGTACACAGATGATAGCCAAAGGCAAAGAGGGAGAAAAATTCTGTTAATTTCGCACTATTTTATTTTTACGATTTTTTATTTTATTTCATTACTGCAGCTACTCAAAAGACAAATAAGAAAAGCACGCTTATCTGTCTCTATTCGAATGTTTCCTCTCTTTATCAAGTGTTTTTTGCAATATCAGATGGCGCCACTGTATTTTAAGTTAATTTTGCTATTTCCGAAATGCTACTTCCTACATTGGTATTATAGAATCAGAGACAGTTTCAATAATTAAACCTTCTTGAAATGAGCTGCTTATTATTTTATTATGATAGGCTTATTTTTAGAACAAAATTGTTTCTGTAAGAAAAATATACTGCCAATAAAATCTGGGAGATATTTCAAAATAAATATTAAGAGATAAGAAAAAAAAAAAAGACTTATTTCACAGTGTTTTTTTTTTTAATTAAATGAGAATACTGGAATTGTACATTATCGTTTGCTTATTGGATCTTGAATAATCAAAAAAAAAAATATTTATTTATTTGTCTTAATTTTTATTTTGAAATGCTTTCTAATTTTTGTAAACGTTGTAGATTACTGAATTTTGTTTTATATAATTTCGCAAAGAAAAGTTTAGAAAAAGAATCAATAAAAAAACGATTTAACACCAATCATAGCTTCAGTTTTACTCGCGCTATTTATCGGACTAAATAAAATTTAAAAGCATGACTATTCCATATTAAACATTTTAAAATATTATATTCACATACTTAAAATATTATATTCACATATTTAAAATATTACATTTCGTTGTAATATTTTATTGTATATAGGAAACACTTCATAAGCACTCGGTATTGAAATGCATAATTTAAAAAAAAAATCTTTCAAAGGAATAGTAATATTGCCAAAAAATATTTTCAACATAATATACGAAATGTAATAAAATAAACTAATGCAAAAATTATAAAATAAATCTTGAAAACAAGTGATGATTTTTTATGTAATAGTAATTACTATGATAAATAGTTATGATCAAAATTCAAAACTATTTTAAAGTGGAACATTTTGTTAACAAATAATACACATTTATACAAATAATCCTAATATTCAAATTTCTTAATATAGGCTAAGCTTTGATATACTGTCATTTATCGCTTTATGAAGTTTACAATTTTTTTGGTGGCGTTTTGTTTGTGATTACATTGGCGTCATTTTTTTAATCGTGTGAGAGAAATTTCGCTTGTGGTTTTTGGAGCCACAAAATGAGAAGGTAACAAATTGTTGAAGCCTCAAAATACGTAGGCAATAAGTTGGCTATTTATCCATTTAAAAAAAAAATGGAATCGGCTTTCACAATATAGCTTTTGAAATATCTATCACCTACTAATGTAGTTTTATTTTAGAGTCGGCTTTCGCAGAAAAGCTTTTGAATTACGCCTGCTGTTGTAGTTTTTCCCATGGAAATCACAGTGATATTGCTTAAATCGCACAATTTTATTTAAAAAATAAACTAAAGTTAAAATATTGTTTGTTTAATCGATAAGGATTGTTGATTCAGGGATAATTTCAACTAATTAAAATAGGGTTATTAAAAATAATGCAAAAGGTTGTCACATTTGGAGATTTATCGCCACCTAAAGATATGAATTACAAACTCTACATTCTCTGAATTCTTATGAATTTTCTTAATTAAATTAAGTCATTAACCATTTTAAACCAGTTTAAAACAAGCACGAGACTATGACGCATGCTTCGATATTTTTTTACCAACTCCCCCCCTTTTTTTTTAAATCTCAAAAGCGATGGAGCTCCCAAACTGTTTGGCAGCTGGAAAAACTGAAAACGAAAGTTTACATTATATTATACATATAAAGAGAGATATCGAAATCAATTGTTTCAAACCGGTTTAAACTGATTAATGATTTTAATTAATTGAGACAAATACCTTAAAAAATAATAATGTTCTTTCTCACTTGATAACTTGAAATTTAAGATAGTAGATTTCATTATTTTTATTTTCACTTTTATAAACTAATACCTGGTACCTGGCACGTTTTTGCCGCAGAAGAAATAATTTTGGAAAAATCGTTTGAAATTTAAAATAACGTCTTGTTTAATTAGGAATAATAGAAAAAAAATTATTTATTTTCAAATAAAAAATGAATAAATTTATTGAAGTTGAATGACATTTAAAAGAGAAGTGTAACTTATTTTTATTCTATTCCTTTTTACTTTAATATTCAAGAGCTTTAGGACAGGTAATATTTTTTCTTTTTTCCCATCTTTAGAAGAAACAAATTAATTTCTTGACTGTCTGATTGGTAGCATCCAGCATACAACTGGTTATGAGAAAAACACCGATTTTTTAGGTTCAGTCCTCACACTTGAAGTGGTTGACCATGCACATTGTTAACGGTCATCGAGAATGCAAATCGAATAGGGAACTGCAGTCGTTTGAAATCAAAAGGTATGTTTGGGGGAAACAATGGGAATGCGTGGAGTGAGCACATCTCCAAATGACGTTCGTTTAACGATAGTTGCCACGCTTCTTGCCTCATATTGATTTTTTGATTCTGATACTCGTGATCAGGTAGCATGTAAATGTTGTCTTTCGATTCTAGCCCATGCTGATTTTGTGAGACTGAAATACTTGAAACTGCAATTTGTAAACAATCTGCTTAATTGCTTTTTTGACGTTCCTCATTTGTTTATGAAGCTCAATTTGGCTACTTTCCAGATATTGCGCTGTTAGATCCATTACGAGACAAACGTTTGGGAACATATTTTTAGTCAAAGCAATCAACACGATGTACATTTCTATAATCGAAATATCATTTGTAGATTCACTCATTAAACAGCAAAATTCGCACAGAAAAATTTCCATTATATATAACTTATCTTGAGCTGCATCGACAATAATTTTATTTTGTATACGTGAGATCAAATCTGAATAATATGTGCGGTTTGCTGCTGATAAAATAGTGAGCACGCTGAATGACAACATACTGAGTAAAAAATTATTCATTAATGAAAACAAACAAAAATTAGCGTTTTCACGAAGTATTTTTGATTTCATTTCCCTCACATTGACTGACATCAACCATAATAATTTTATTTTGTTTGATATATATGCGATTAATTCCGATGGGATGAGCTGTTGGACTTTTGTCAATTATCAATTTAAAAATATAAACTTCGTGGAATTCCAAGCAATAGGTTTTACCAAGTTTCATCGCAATCGATTGAACAGTACAGCGACACACAAGATACGATCAAAAAATTATTTTTTATAACACATATGATAACTGTACTCTGCCTATAACCTTTACGCAGGTTTAAGCAATAGGTTGACCAAGTTGCATCGAAATCGGCTGAACTGTACGCCACGTATAAAGTATGAACAAACAACAATTCATTTTATTTTAATATATTTATGCATTCTTTTAGAATTTTAACTGTTCTTTGAGAATCGTAAG
Source organism: Argiope trifasciata (assembly GCA_026543055.1). Classification (NCBI taxonomy): domain Eukaryota; kingdom Metazoa; phylum Arthropoda; class Arachnida; order Araneae; family Araneidae; genus Argiope; species Argiope trifasciata. Next base: position 1,169,778 of record JAPMOQ010060822.1, read on the forward strand.
GGAAGAAACTATTTTTTGTGCCTTTCGTGATTCGTTTAATATTCGTTCGGAATTTCCAAGATTAATATTAGAAAATGTGATTAAAATATTTTTTTAATTGATTAAACACAGAAAATGTATTTGTCATAAATTTGTTGACATGGTTGAATTGATATTATTTTAAAATTAAAATCGAGCAAAAAAACTTTGTACTCTAATGTTTTCGGAAGATGCTGCAAAAAATGCTAAAATTTTATTAAATTTTTAATTATTTCAATTCTATTGGAGTGCTTATCTCAAAACTTTTTTGCATATTCTCGAATAAGGCTGTTACCTCAGAGAACGACTTACATAGCATTTACGTACAATAGCTACGAAGTACTAACCTCTAGCTTGTATTTAGCAGCTTTACTGAATCTGTTGTGTATCATCGGCGAATTAATTTGACAATAATCCATTGTTAATAGATGCGGTAAATAGATCCAAAAATATTTTTTATATATTAGATGATTTTTTATATATTAGATGATAACCATCCCGCAAATGCAAGTAATAAGTATTTAAAGTTTTATCGCTATCCGATGAGCGGTACGGCAGCGCATAAGAGACATACAGACAAACATTCATTTTTATAGGTTACTAACGCCTTTGGCGACCAGCTGGTTCGCCATGAGTAATGCGTTCTAAAATTTTCAATTAAATCACATATTCATTAGCCTTGAAGTAATTCCGGGCATTGATTGGCCTGAAATTAATATTTTCTTTAAGATGATTGACGGAAAGTTCTAAAAGAACGCGTTTTCCTAATAATTTCTTTAATTCTTCTTTTCTTTAATTTTCTTTTTTTCTTTAATTTTATAAACCAGTCAGTTTTTAATGATTGATTTAGAAGACTGATGGATGTAGCAACTTTTATTTAAAATATTTTGTAAAATATGGCTCATAGAGCAAAGCATGAAGAAATCTAAAACTCATTATTCATAAATGCATTGTTTGACTCAAGCTACATAAAATATAATTATTTACTTCATTTAGATCAAATTAATAGTATTAAACAATATATATGCCAACAATATATTTTACAAATTGGCCACTGGACCGGAATTTGAATGCATAACCTGTATAAATTCAATCCTGTATAAATAAAGATAATTTATTGAATTAATGATTTAGATATTGCAAACGATTATAGAAACCTTTGCTTTGCATTTATTTTTTAAGAAAATATCACATTTTATATTTATTTTATTTTATCCAGTCACGTGCTAAAAGTTGTATTTCTTTAGTCTTGATTTACGGTGATAGTTTTTTTTAACGGTCAAATTATTCGGTGGTACTATAATTCGACCGTTAATCACATTACATAATCTGTTATCTTATAATGATTGGGCAAATAATATTCTAAGACAATACAGAATGAATTAAAAAAAATGCAACACTTAATTTTGGTTTGATATTATATATTTATAGCAAAGAAAAGATAAGAGCGGCAATCCGTACAAAATGGCAGCATAAGAACACAAAGTCCGTTTGTAAATAGCTTTCTTCCTCGCAAAATTCAACAGCCTAGAACAACTACTGTCATCTATCATGAAAAAGAAGAGTTAAAAGACGGTTTCTAAAACGTACCATCAGAATATAAGTAATGGTTGTTGTGCTATAAAGTTTTAAAGTGATTGGTACTTATAAGTACCGTCAGTAGATAAAGGGTTAAACCAGCCGGAATGGTTGCTCCAAAAATTTCTTGCATACTCTCAAATAAACTTGTCATGTCAGAGAACTTAAATCGCTCTGGAGTATTGGCCTACCGTCACGATAAAAACCCTAGTAATCTTAAACGTTGGAGTCAGTCGGCTTGGAAATGAAATATTATATTACATTTTGAGAGGTGAAGGAAATTCTGTGTTTCATTTGGCCCCAAAAGAACCGGTTAGGAATCGGATATCTGCATTAACACAAGCGAAATGAATTTCTCGCCGAATAAAGAGCGTTTAGTTAGCCAAATGTTATGGTCTGTTTCAATGCCTATTTCCCTCTTTACTTAGACTCGTCTTCTTGCGGCAACCATGTTCAGGGTTTTTCCCGTGACGGTAAGACAGTATAATGGTTACGAAATATTCACTTTTGGCATGAATTTATCATTTTTACTGAATCAATCGTGCCTTCCTTGGCGATGTATTTCTGGTATATTGAGAATAGTGTCCGAAAGGGAATTCCTCTTTTAGATACGTTTTTCTCAACCGATTGAAACAAAAATTTGACACAAAACTGCATTTGTAGTCACAAAATCTCATACGAAATTTGATATATTTAAGTTACCGCGTTTTTGAATAATCGCGTTGACAAGGTCTTAAAATATAGACCATCATACAGTCAGTCCATTGGATTTGACTTAAAATTTGACAGGTTTCTACACTATAGAATTTCATACATCTAGTTCGCTTCGTTTTGTAACTATCGTGTTAACTTATGTTCGAACAAAGGTCAGACAGACGTCTTCTGAACAAATTTCACTCAAAATTTGACAGAGAGACTGTATACCAAATTTCAAGCATCTAGTTCATAGCGTTTTTGAATTACCTTTGTCGAAGACAATAGATGGACAATTTCCAAAAATGTGCTTTTCGAACACAGAAAGGTCTAAAATATATAGATATTCGTCAAAATCTCAATTTCGAATTTTTCGTCGATTACTATACTTTCTTTATTCTACGTATAACGGACATTTTCCAAAAAT
>JAPMOQ010060822.1:1172893-1286919 GCA_026543055.1 Argiope trifasciata
TTTCTATATTCTACGTATACCAGAAAATAAAAAGGTCTCAATTCAAGCAATGGTGCCATTATTATTATTTTTTTTGACGTACTAACAGTCTGGAAATATCTATCTCGAGTTCCGATCTTGGCGATAATGTGGGTTAGGTCAGTTTAATTATATTATATTAGTCCCGCTTTAAGTTATCGCTAGGACTAGTTTGGGTCGGACGCAACTTTGAGCCATGGTCAGATGACAATATGGTGTTGTAAGAGGGAGACTGAGCGAAAACAAAGTATTATATTAGCAGGCTTATTTTACATTTTAAAGTCTTTAAGTCCTCTTTCTACCGAAAAGAGAGAGAGAGCTTGAGATGAAAGGGTCACATTTTTAGCCAACGCAAAATTCTCCGGAGCAACTTTGAAAAATTCTGACAGAATCGAGAAGTTTCTAAATGAACCCCTTGAATAAGAATTCATTTAATCTCTTAATTAGATGATATATGCTATTTGATTTGTTTATTGTTATCTTAGTCTTTGATCCAAATATTCAAGATTGTCTAAAAGATTTTTGTATTTTAAATTTATTCTTTCCTGAATGAATAAATTTAAATGATAAAAATCTGATCATTCGATGCACGAGTCTGACAAATTATTAGCATATATCATCTAATCATAGCATATAACATCTATCTTTACATCATCTAATCCCTTAATTAGACGATATATGTTTTTTGAGCTATTTATTGTTATCTTAATCTCTCACCTGAAATATTTATGAAAGTTCAAATGTTTTTTTGAGTTTAAAAGGAATTACCACTTTTATGAAATTATAAATTTAAATGACAAAAATTTGATCATTCGATGCACTAGTCTGACAATAGAATACAACATCTAATTGTAGCATAGAGCATCTAAACTCTTAATTAAATGACATATTCTCTTTGAGCTATTTATTATTATCTCAATCTATCAAAATAATACACCCGAAATATTTTTAAAAGTTCAAATGATTTTTTACATTTTGATATACTATTTTCATGGAATTATAAATTTAAATGATAGAAATTTGGCCATTCGATGTACGCGAAAGACAAATTTTCGAATTTGAAGAATTCAAAAATAAAACTTCACCAGTCTTCCTTTCCTAATAATTATTTAGAATTTTTTAAACTGTCATTTTAAATAAATTGTGCACATAAAATTTCGATTTTTTTCAATTCCATCTAGTAAAATTTTAATACAATTTTTCAAGGCTGAGATCTTTAAATTTCTATATACATTATGTAAATATATTCACAAGGTTCTAAAATTCAAACTATTGAATCTAAATCTACGAAATTTAGCACATAATTATTTCCTATTTAGTGGGTGCTCATTAATAAAGGTGTTTTTTTTTCAAATTTTAATTAGAATTTTTATTAAAATCAAATGAAATGTTTATATTTCTCTCATAAGCTTCCATATATATTATTACTCAAAAATGCCATTTTGACATCTCTTTAAAACTCAGAACATAAGATTTTTGAGATTTTAGATTACATTTATTTTTGAACAATTTTTCTCAAAATTTGGTATATTTTTTAAGAATTTTTATATTTTATATCATTAAATATATTTCATAACAAGCACATATTTCATAAAACATTTTAAGTGTTAATTCTTATTTTACTTACCACTTTTACAAAACGTGCATAATATAAACATAGTTTTTGTGTATATGTTACATCTCATATGTATATGTATTTGAGTATGTTTATATGTTATCGTTGCCACAGATAAGAATGAACTTTCAAAAATAATCTGCATATAAAGTAAGCTTTAAATTTTATTATGGTACCATTTTTCAGAAAAGCGTTTCGAATCACCTCTGCATTTTTTTTTAAAGGTTTTGTTCACATCAGACGATTTTTTCATGTTTATCAAATAAGAATTTAAAATTCTAATAAAACGCATTAGTTACAAAACTAAGAGTAGAAAATCATCTGTGCAATTTTTAAAGAAACCTTATTCATAAAAACCAAATTTTTACAATCAAAAACAAATTTACTTCTAAATTATTTATGTTGTCGAATAATTATTACTACAATTTTGATAGGGATTCGAACTTTTTCCATTTTTTTAAAGAACGACTCATTTTCGTTCGTAATTTTTTAAACAATAATCGAATTGAAGTTTAAAATATATATAAAATATATTTATCTTTACAATAATCATAAAAGTGAAAATAAATTTGCAATTTTTGAAGAATACTATATAAAAATCTGTAAAATTGGAAGATCCCTATCCATAAATAACCACAAATTAACCCAATCCTATATTGTCTTATAATCAACTGACTGTATTGAGGCTCAAATCTACTTTAATTTTTTCTTAGAAATGTTTTATTTTCATAGGCAAGTTTTTTTTAATGATTAACAAATTGGAATTTAAAATTATATAAAGGTTCATTGATTATAAAAATAAAGATAACAAATCCTTTTTGTAATTTTTGAAGTATGCCTTTCCACAAATAATCATTAGCCAACCAATTCTAACAACAGATGATCTGCATTGTTTAACAACCACTGCAATAATTGTGAGCAGTTATATAAACGCTACGCTTCGCCAGTCACGTAGGGCAACACGTCGCAACGTGCTACTAGTCACATTGTCAAAAAATCAGGTTCGCTTTTTCCGCGAACCAAGATAAACTCAGAATTCTCCATGAACCAGACCAAATGCAGAAAAGAAGAATAAAACCGGGAACACGAACCGTCTGCGTGCATATTCTAAACCACAATTATTCGACCATTAACTCTTTGGGCCAGAAACAGTGATGGTGTGTTGCATCACACACCTGCATCTTGGATTTCGGTGTTCTATCGATTATTACGTCATCCGGGTTGTGGAATATTACCCTTTCGAAGTCCCGCCAAACCTTCACTTGTTGCAGAAAAACTCATTGTAGTATTTCGTTCGGAGCATGTGAAGTGTTCTTTTTCAGGGTTGGAACTTTTTCGCGCTTTTGAAGTTTGGAATTTATCCCTGGGATTTTTCCCTACGCTTGAGATCTTCCGGATATAAATATACATTTTCCCTTTGGAATTATCAGTCCAGACGCGAGTTTTAGAACGGTGTTTTTTTGCTGTTTGAATTTTTAGGGCGCTGGTCGTTCGCATTTTTTGACGATACTTACAAAAATGAGCCGACCAAAGGTTTTCGTTACCAGGCCCAGCGTGCCAAAAGAAGGAATAGAATTGTTAAAGAAAATGTAAGTACGAATTATTTTCGCAATATGGTATGGATTTTAAAGAATTCTACATAATGTAAAACAGTTTAAGGCATAATGTAAAAGTTACTGCTACATTATGTAAACAGTTAAGTTGTTAATGTTCGGAGGCTGGGTAAATGAAAGAAAATTCTGTCCGTTTATTTTTACTTCCGATTTTTTTTTTAACTTAAAGGAAATCTAAATGTAGGTAAATCAAGAAATTTATATTTACATTTTATCTGACTGAATAAAAATCACAGTTGGAATTCACATTTTTGATAAAAATGCAACTATTGAAGAATTTTTTTTAAAAAAAAGTATTTTTATTTTATCATACAGTTTAAGTAATAAATAAAGTAAGATGCTCAGACTAAAAAAAAAATTATTAGCATTCGATTTTGATTTAAACTTTCCAATCAACAATTTCAACTGTTTTTAAAAGTTAATAACTACTGATTTCATCATTATTTTTTTTTCTTTAAACCAGTTTTTAAAGTTTAGATAGTATGTTTTTAAATCTTGGCATTAAATTTATGTGCAAACTTAAATTTGTAATATATAATTATAATAATCGATTGAATAAATATTAATTTATATTTAATATTTTTTTAGAAAATATTTTTAAACACTTCCTACAAGTTCTTTTTTAAAATGTATTTAAAAAAAAATCGAATAAATTTTTCCTTAAAGTACTGAATTTGAAATAAAATTTTCTGCTTTGATTATTTAGTATAAATATCGTATTTGATTTTATATAGTACTAGACGCCTTTGGCGACCAGCTGGTTCGCCAAGAGTAATGGGGTCTAAAATTTTCAATTAAATACTTATGTGCCTTGCTCTCTTTATAATTTCTCTGCCAGATATACTTAAACTTCGAAAGTCACGTTACACTGATTTACTAAATTAATGATATAGATGTTGCAAATGATCATAGAAACCTTTGTCTTGTATTAATTTTTTAGAAAACATAACATTTAATATTTAATTTCATCCAATCACGTGGTGAATGTTACATTTTTTTTTCGATTAAATTTGCAGTCATGGTTAATTTATTTTTTAATTTGAACTTCTGTCAGTATGATTTCAACAGAGCTAATAAAAGCTATTTTTTCCCTTCGCTCGTTCATTATTTATTTTAGAAAATGTCACATATTATATTTCTCTTATTTTATCCAGTCACGTGCTAAAAGTTGCATTTCTTTAGATTTAATTTGCAATGATAGTTGTTTTTTTTAGTTTGAACTTCCGTCAATAGGATGGCAACACGCTGATAAAACCTAATTTTCCCCCCTTGACGTGCTCGTGCAGATTAAATTTTATTGTTTTGTCCGAAATATATTGTTGTAAACCATGGTTAAAATATTTCTTTAAAAATTCGTTAAAAATAGAAGCTTAAGTTATACATTAAAACACTAATACCATTAGAAAGCTAATTTTTTAATCTTTAAATTGATGTAAAAATCATGTTTGTACGATAATATTTTCGGAAGTTATAGCGGAAAATCGTTGAAATTTCGCTTAAATTTTAATTGATTCAAATTCTATTTCTATATTCAAATTATTCAAATATTCGAAAAAAGGGCTCGGAGGCGCACATTCCCGACCTCCAAGGTATACATTTACCAAATTTGGTAGCTGTAGGTCCAATGGTCTGGTCTGTAGAGCGCCAACACACACACACACACACATTGAGCTTTATTATAAGTATAGATAAATATTGAATTGTTTAGTTTAACTGCTACAGATCTGGTGTATAGTATTAACATATTGAAAAATATATATGAATGATAAATCATCAATATGTTGCGAAATGAGTATGTCGTTATTCAAATAAATTTTCTATTGTTAGTGTATTTATCATTCAAAGAATGCATACATATTGCGGCATTCTCAGAATTAATGTTAGACATGAATATAAATTTGGGTGAGTAGTCGTTTTACTTAATTTTTTAAAATTCCATATAGAAATTGGAAATTCATTTTCTTTGTAAAATATTTAATCTCGAAATATTTAATTTCAAATTTTAATTACTTTGAATTTTACTAGCAATTGATTTTTACTCCCTTACTTCTATAGTAATCTCAACAATAATGGTATTTAATCAGATATTTGATTCGGCACTGATGCATCTTATCCACAGTAGCTGAAATGTGATGCAGCTTGCTTATCATTTTTTTTTTACATGAAAACTTTAAAATATACCTATTTTTGAACTTTTGTGAAATGCCTATTTTAAAACCTTTAAAATTTCATCACAAAATCGCCGGCACACAAATAAGTGCTCTTATAAAGTAGGTCCTTCCAAAGGTTTTGTTTCAAAGTACGTTAAACTTCTGTCTCCGGACTTATCATGAAATAAACACTTGATAAGGCTCTCAGACGTAAAATCCAAAAAAAGATTTGGAATGATTCGCGGATTAGATAAAATCTGAAAATAAAATTCCTCGTTGAAATTTGTCCATGTATTAAGAAATATGTATTTGAAAGACAGCTTTATCAGATGCAGTAGATGTTGCTATCAGTATTTCCAAAAAATATTCAATTCTAACATTATGAGACTGATTTTTTTCCCTACATGCGAAAAGGGTATTGTAATTGCTTAAAAATTCAATTTGATGAGTCTTTGTTTTAAAGAGACATTTTGAACTCCTAGTTTAGAGTTAGACAAGTTAAACTGGGTGTATGGTTTTAAAGCCAAACTGGTCTATTTCTGGTATTCTACAGAATCGGAAAAAAAATCCATGGAAATCTGTCTATCCGAGTGCAAATGAACGCAACTATAAAAATGATTAAAATTTGGTTTATAGTTTTAGTATCTATGTAGGTCTGCATAAAATTTTGAGTCAAATTCCGCCACGAATTTGACACATTTTCATATTTGCGTGCATGGCTTGACCAAGTTTTATCATTTTTATCTGGGCATTAAGGGGAAAATAACATCTTTATTAAGGAAAATACTAAAAAGTTTTTTGGAAATCGTTCTCGCTAATTATTTTAGATTTGTATTTGTAATCATTAGAATCGATACATTGTATCGATACAAAGTATCTCAAGATTTCAGAATTCTTGAGGAATTGGAAAAATTCTTATTTTATCTCCATGAATGTTAGAGAAACATCTTCCAAAAAATGCCAATATTGATAACAATTTGTAGCTCTTCTTCCTTGCGCAGTTTTACAGAAAGGAAGTTTTATAGATGACTGTAATGGATGCTAAATGGATGCCGGGCTTTATTGGCCCGATATTAGAAAAAAAACTTTCATAAAATATCAGAATTTTTGGTGAAATTTCAAGAAAAGATATTTAATCCTTGAAGTTCCTTAGATTTTAGCGAATAATCATAGATTAGCAGTATAATCGCTAATTTATGTTGAGTTTCTCAAGTTTTTGCTTATTTTGGTCCTTTTAAGCAAGTAAGGGATGCATGAAAATAGTCAATTCTCTTTTGAAATAGCAGTTTTTAAATACGATATGAATAATATACAGTGACTGCTACTTTTCAAATGTTCAGTATTGTAAATATTTGTAAAAAAAAATAGAGTATCTTAACTTTCATTGAAATTTGCTCAGCAAATATGATTTTTCTTTCCACTGTCGTCTGTCAGCCCTCTAAGTTCAAAGTCGATTCCACAAAAGATGTGTCATGAATGTCGCCCTGGCTCATACGCTTTACGCCAAACTTATCGCCAAGTATTCTGATGCTTTACGAAAACATTCTTTCACTGGTTTGATGTGGACGTTTGGAAATGGAATGGAGTGCCAGTTCAGACATCGTGCTTCTTATCTGACAAAATAACGATCTTTCCCAAATTACCTATCGTATATTGCTTCCATATAGGATGGTTATATAACTAAATTGTATTGCCTAATTTATTACATCAGGACCAAGGTTTATTAAAATAGCCTTATAAATAAAAAAAAAAGATTTCGAAGGCAAGCATTTTATATACATTCATTTAAATTGATTAGAAGTTCTGATTTTTATTATTTAATTTTCAAGTTTGTGTAAATGAAAATTTTGTAATCGATTTCAATTCTTGATTTATCAAGAAGCTCTAAAATTTCCTTCAGTCTTGTATTTCTAATGCGTATACAATATTTATTTTTCAAAATTGTTATCAGTTAACAGGGTGATTTTGAATGCTTTTTGAATTTTCATAGGAATGGCACCACCTGCCAGTGAATTTCAGAAATTGACTTTAAATTCCACAGTATTCATAATTATGAAAATATAAGACTGAACATTAAATTTTTTTTTTTTCGATTGGTGCTAAACTTGAATTTTTTTTTAAATTTATGTATGTCATAATGGTAGTAAGACTAGTAACGGTAGTTAAAAAAAACTAAGAAAAAAGCAAGTCACTATGAAGTACAAAATTTTTTCTAAAAATATTACGTACGTGTAAAATTCGAATTTGTTTGGAGATTATTTTTATACTACTTCATGTTTTATCTTTCTTAGTGTTCCTCTTTATATAAAGAAATTTTCGTTATTATAAACTCTTTAAAACGGTGTATTTTGTTTCCTTGCTTTGATAGGTGTGATGTGGAAATTTACGATGAGGAGAAACCCATTCCCCGGGAGGCTCTGCTGAAAGGAGTGGCCGGAAAAGATGCGCTGCTTTGTCTGCTAACCGATCCCATTGACAAGGAAGTTCTCGATGTGGCAGGTAAATGAATAAAAGGACAACAATTTCATCTTTCACTTTCATCGATTTTGCCGAAAATGTCAATGAATCCAATTGGCACACTGATATAAATATGGTAAATTAATTCCATGAGAGCGCTTAGTACTTCTTCCGGTGTTAATCAGCAGTTAGAGGGGAGAGTGCAGAGAGTTCCCTAGAGCGAGAGGGACACGGACGTCCGTCGAGAAGGGTCGCGACCGAAAACCGTTGAGATATGATCCTCTTAAAAGGGTCGAAACTGGAATTCTTGTGTTAAAGAATTCATCTGCAAATATGCCCGGTGCCACACGTAGGTGGGAAAGAGCAACTGAACATATCTTTATCTTCATGACATTTCACTTAATTCTTCATCAATGAAACTTCCTTTGTAAAAATCATCTTTTTTAAATCTTTCAATAAAGAATAATCTAAACCTGTGGACTGATGCATTAAAACCCATCACACCCACATAAATAATCGGAATCGTTTCTCCATGTATTATATATTTTTTATTGTTCCTAACGTTCAAGATGTATATAATAATGACTTGATCGCTACCGATCTAATGAGAGAGTGGAATTTCAGATAAATTCTTTATTTACAGCCTCATAATTTTTAAGAACCAATATGTTCTAATCTAAGTTAGGTATTCGCTATTTACACAACAGTTGTAGGTTGACGGCGGTCTATCATGAAAACTATTCAGGAAAAAAGTCCTATATTAACTCCAAGACAAACACCACTCGACTCTAACAGGGTGTTAGCCAGAACCACTACCAAGGTGGAGTTTCGAAATCCGCAGTACGAAAAAATCCATAGGTCTCTCCCTTTTCCAACCGGCGTTTATCGTTTATTCTCCAAAGTCATTCTCCTCAAAAGTTATTCGCTCACGTCAGCTTTCCATCGACCAAACATCCAGCAAAAATTTCTCTCAATTGTTACCTCTGCCTTTCGCGGCGTCGGACTGCCCATCAGTGACTATCAGTCAAGGACCGCCCAGCTGTGGGACACCTTTCATTTGAAGATGCGGCAAGTCCTATTACCATAATGAACTTCACGTTGGATCTAATGACCAGACGCGAACAATTGGTGAAGGAGATTCGTCATCTCGAAAGTTGGCGGCGTTTAACAATGGAAACGCTAATAGATTGTGAGCAGCTGCTAGAAAATGCCGTTAATCGTGAATAGGACAGAGGAACGTTATCATATAATGTAGAATATTTTTATTTCGAATAATATTTAAATCGAGTCATATTTTATAATTTCGAAGCGTATCTTTCTCAAGTGTCTTAGCGCCCCAGCGTTTTGATTTCGAAAATTGCGGAACGTATGCACTTTCCTTCTCCATTGAATTCATGAAGTTTTAATAATTTTAAGTCGATAATGCTAATAAATTTTAAGACGATAAAATATTTGTCATCTAGATGGATATAACCCTTTAAACATATTTCAGACCATATTGTCATAAATGAAGTAATGTTGCAGTAGAAAATTTATATAAATAAATATATATAATATGCAGTATAATTTGATATAAATATAAAATATTTAGCATTTTGCTTCCTTGCAATGCGATCTTGTCTATCCAAAATGCTCAGCAACTATCAAATCAAAATTAATAGCTAAAACCGGATTTAAATAAATAATAAACCACTTCTAGTAAAAAAAAATGCCTAATTTGAAATTTGAAAAAATGGTGAAAGAAAAAATAAGCAGTAACCTTGAATTTGGCCCGAGAAGGAGAAATATCAGCTCAATTTATTGAACTTTGCCATTTATTCATACTTGGGTTTTTTTTTCGCACACCTATGAATCTGATAATTTTTTAAAGTATCGGTTGCTAGATGCCAAAACAGAAATTGGAATTTCGCACCCGTTTATGATACGAATAAAAAGGCAGGAATTTTCTTATTTCAGCTCTGCATCACAGAAAACAATAAATGATTATGTATACTGATTTTAATCTTTTTCAAAGATCCAACGCTATCGGGAAAAAAAAGTTATCAGTCTAAGCTTTTATAAGCTGTATGTATGCGTGTTCGAATTTTGTAATTATTCATTCAACTTCAGCAAAATGGGAATAATCAGCTGAATCTGAAATGAAAATATTTCTTCTAAAATATAACACATGACAGTTGTATAGAACTCATCACCATTTCACTATTCATGCACAAAAGTAGAACTTTCGGATTTGTTGCACCATCCGCTGAAGGAGTCATTTGTTAAACCGCACTCATGATTAACAGAATTTAAAGCGAATTCTTTTTCCCTAGGGTAAAGATCGTGAGCCAAGAGACCCCCATTTCGTTAGAATGAACTTGCAATGTTAATCTTTTGTATTCGAGGCCAACCGTAGTAGCGACATTGGATTGCCTGCATACAGTAGACTTAAAATCCATAGAACACCAAATTTTTTAAATGCATAATTCTTATATTTTTATTAGCATGGTAATTATGATAGCAAATGTCTTTCTGTATTGTTTAAATAGAATTATATACTTAAGTTCATGGGAAAAGAACATGCAATTCAATATCGCCATAATGGTGTTGCTCCCATGCAAAAGGTCAATTCTTTTTTAAAATTTGAATATAGGTAATAGCATAGTGGTTTCAGAATAAAAATTTTGTAGATAAATTTGTTCTACAGAAGATACTACAGATATATTTGATCTAAAGGCGTGTTTCATTAAGTTGAAATGAGTATAAAAATTAATATTGAATACTATAATATACAGCTCTCAATTTTGAAACTAACATTTTTCTAAACATTTTGAGCATATTTCGATCTTCATCTAATTTACCAACCCAAAATGTCCCGTTTAATTACTGAATCAGGATACAGAGAATTAAAATCATTTTTGCTTTTGTTACAGGTCCTCAGTTGAAAGTGATTGCTACCATGTCAGTTGGTTTCGATCATATTGATATTGAAGAATGCAAAAAGAGGTAACATTTCATATTAAATATGGTACAACTTTTAGACTTAAAAACTTGACGTATTATTTTTGACTGAAGGAAGTTACTTTTGCAGGAAAATTGCCGTAAGTAATACGCCTCACGTCTCCACAGATTCTGTTGCAGAATTCACCGTCTTGCTTATGTTGGCAGTGGGAAGACGTTTGTTCGATGCGGAATCTGCAATTAAAAAGTAAGATTGCATTTTTTTTTTTGAATACTAGATCACGTTTTTTTATTAGTTTTGTAGTTTTCTGCCATTAACAAAGAATGTCAATGGTACATTAAAACTTCAAATGACTGCAAATGTCATGAAATTGATTCTCTCGTTCTTGAGATTATTTGAGATGCCTGCATTCTAAAGCCAAGGTTTCCTTCAAATATGAAAAAAAATCTCTATACCTCATTCCACGGAACCCAGGACGTGATCTTAAGGTATCCGACTACGATCGAAGGAACCATTTTGAAAAATTTGGATTTTTTAGAAACCATTTAGGTTTTTTTGGTGTATTGTCAATTATAAACACTGTAAATAAAAAAAAAAATAAAAACATTATATATTTTGAGGAATAGGAAAATTTATAGTAAATTTGAATGAAATTTAACCAAAACGGTTTACACCCTACCAAAAAATGGTAATGCAGCAATCCTATTTTTCTTTACACACAAGTTATGGAATATAATGCTGAATGAAATGAACCAAAATCTAAGAAATTTGAGATGCAAAGAAGTTATGGATAAAAATATGCGCATATATGCATTTTTATCATAAATTTACAACTCCATTTTTCTAAAAACGTCTATGAATGAAAAAGTATTTCACCAAGAATAAATCTTTTGGTTCATTTCATTGCCCATATTATTTAAAACACGAAGAAATGTTTATGCAAATACCACTATTAGTTTTGGGGATATCATGATATCATATGAAAAATATTTATGAAATTTTTTTTGAGAAAATGGAAGTTAAATACAAATTTTAGATCAAAAATATGTCCTTGGATGATAGGTCAGGCATTTCTTTCCCTAAAAAAGATGACTTTTTTTGAAAAGAGGAAACTCTGAACTACAAGAAATAAGAACTTTAAAAAATCTCCATTGTGGTCGACAGCCAGTGTTTTTAACGTAGTCGGATACCTTAAGAGGTTGATATACAGAAGGACTCCGCTTAGTTGATTATTAATCAACTAGATGCATGCTCAGGTATCTCTTTTCAGTGTTTTCAAAGAATCTTCTTATCCTCTAAACTTATCTGAACGAGCATCTCTAAGGAACAAAGCCCATGTCTCGAGTATTCTACTGCATTTGAACGAAAGAAATTTCATAATATCCGGGCGTCTCGGGCTTTCGCCGCAGTTTCGTTGAATGGTGTGTAGCGATTTTCAGCATTGATAGCGCTAACACTTTTCAAAAATGTAAAGAAATATTTCTAATAAAATGTATTATATTGTAGATTATTTTGTTAGAAGACGCTTATCAGTTTTTCTATTGCTCAATATGGATGCATTTATTTTTCTAGAGGAGAATGGGTGTACAGTTGGAGTCCATTGTGGCTATGTGGTCAAGGATTGAAAGATGCAACAGTAGGAATAGTTGGAATGGGAAGAATAGGTAAAATTGTTTGATCTTTTCCAAATTGGTGCTTTTAATATAAGGCCTTTTTAGAAATTTAAAATCATTGTATATGACTTTAAACATCGACATATAAAACTATAATCGTTATACTAATTAATGTGTATATCAATGAAGAAGAGTAAATGCATAAAAAAAAAGATACTGTCTGTGTAGTACGATAAAAAATGAAAATCTGATTCAAAATGCTAACCCATTGTTAGTGGTTTAGTTAACAATTTTAATACCAGATGCTTCTTAGCGGTTCATTGTATAGAATAAGACAGTAAATGGAATGACTTAAAATACTCAGTTTTCTACTTCTATAGAGAAATATAGTTGGAGAAACCACATTTTCTCAGTCAGAAGTGATTTTTGTTGATAAAATAAAATCTGTCGGGTGAGATCGAAAATAGTGTTTATAATAAGTGGTTTCTTTAGAGAAAAGATTGAATAAAAATTAAAACCTTGACACTAAGGCTATCTCAATTTACAGTTTCAGTAACGGGAGATTATTTCCACAATTTCAAATACAGTAAAAGCTCCTTATACGCGCTTCCTTCATTCGCGTTTTCACTATTCGCGGATTAAAAAAATGCGACCCGATTCCTATATTCGCGGATCTAATTTAATTAGTACATACATAACAATAAAAAAACTGAAGCCACACACATTGAAGTCATGCTGGAAAAAACTGTGGCTTGCTCTGACTACGGAAAATGGCGAAGAATTTGCAAGTTCAAATTGACTGCAAACATAGCTGAAATCGCGAATGGAATAGGACGAGATGGGTTCGAACAGATAGAATCCTGTGACATTCAGGAATTGCTTGAAACGCAGGATGAAGATTTGACTGAAACCGACTTGGAGGAATTGTTAAATTCACAGCCCATTGAAGAAGCTTTAATAAGCACTGGAAACATGACATTTAATTTGAAAAATCTTAGTGAATGGCAAATGAGCTTTGCGATTTCTTTATAAACATTGATCCGTCTATGGAACGAAGTCTTATGTTTAAGAGGCAAATTGCTAATGCGACTGCTGTGTATCAGTCTGAATGGAAGGAGCTTTTAAAAACTGCCGAGCAAGAGAAAATTACAATTCTTCAAACCATTGCCTAAGTCTTAAGATAATCAATCAAAATGCTCAAAAGCTTCAATTAAATTGATTATATATAATATAATTTTAATTTTGTCACCTAGGAACGTATCCTCTATATAATCCCATACAAATTACCAATCCGTATTCCCGGTCTCTGTATTCGCGGCATATTTATGGAACATATACCCCTCGGATAAAGAGTTGTTACTGTAGTTTCAAGTTTGTGGTATAAATAGAACCATTCTTTAGCATTGAAACGTTTGCTCGCAAAAGAGAATTTCTCGAATATAGAATCCATTTCATTCCGTTATTTATAGCCGTTTTTTGAATTTTTATTGTTTAGTAGAATTGCTTGCGTTTTATAAAAATCGTTTTTATCCGAGATCATCTTTCGATTACCAACGTTAACATGATATTCTTACTCTATTCCAAGATTCATCTCATTTTGAGATTGAATATAACCGAGGGAAATTGAATTTGATATATTTTCTTGAAAGACGAAGCGCAGAGATATAAAATTATAAACGATTGAATTATTTCATGTGTTTATTTACGTGGGGAAAATTCGATAACGATTCTTTTATTTTAAAAATAGTAAATCGATTTTTATTGAATTTCTTTCTGAACTCTTGAAAATGTAACTTGTAAGTCACCATTTCTTATACTAAAAACAGTCAAAATAATCTACTTAACCTTGAACGAAAGTATGTTCGTTATTTTCTTAAAATATTAAAGGCGAGTGTACATATGAGTTCGCAACAAAATTTGGCATCTAAATTTTGTTCTTTATTCTTTATAGAAAATATATCCGTTTCTACGAGAAGCTTTTATTTATAAATGTTTATTGATAATTCAGATTTTTCGTGTGACGAAATATGATTATTTTTCTTTCAGGTCAAGCGGTGCTGAAAAGATTACTACCATTTGGTATTGCAAAAGCTTTGTATTACGACGTATTTCATCCGATTCAACCTGGTAAGTTTGAAAATAACTTTAACTAAAATTTTACGTTTGACAAAGTAATTAGATCCACAATTCATTGAATACAAAGTCTCATTTAATCGTTTCTAAAAGCAATAGAATGTAAATTGATGTTTAATTCTGAAATTTCTTGCAAAGTTATTTTTTGATTTTATTAACTCGCTTTCTTCTGTTGTCTGTTCAGTACAAATTTTGAAGTCGATTTCAAATTAATCTGCCGATGAGAGAAATGAAACTTTAAATATAGCTCAAAACTTTATAGCAAATTTTGGAATATCTTAAATTTGCGTTGCTAACGAATGGCGTCATGACAAATCGTTCATTAGTTTAAAATCAATAGTGAAATGTCAAACACACAAGATTAGAAAACGGGAAAGTATTATTTAAATTAACCGTGTTTCAAAAATAGACTGAAAATTATAAAATTTCTTCATTCATTTTCAAAATATGATATATATAAAACATTTAGATTATGTAGAAATCGATAACAATCAAAATTGTGCATCTAAAATGGTGCGTAAAAGAAAGCATCTCCAAGGCCAAACAGGATTGATAAAAAGAAAGTTAACCCTTTGCACTCGAGGGCTCCGGAGCGGAGCCATTTAAAATTGATCTTCGAACTCGAGGGCTCCGCTATGGAGACAATGCAAATAGTTTTCAGTTTTTAAACAATGATAGACGTTCTTTCTTTAAAAACTGAATTATTTGCATTGTCTCCATAGCTGAGCACTCGAGTTCGAAGACCAATTTTAAATGGCTCCGCTCCGGAGCCCTCGAGTGCAAAGGGTCTTAAAGTATGTATTTTAACTTCATTCTGCTTCTATTCCTACTGCTCTTACTTATTGTAATTTGTCCAATTCTCTGTATAATTGCGAATATATCAATAATTCAGATAACAATCAACAGTGCATTTTCATTCCCTTTGTGAATACTGAAGAAAATAAGTTGTTGTTGTCGTGTCCGTGTTTTTTTTTTCACGGAAAGGGGGTGCAGTAGCTTCTGAGGGTAAAGACCCCGGAGCACCCAGAGGGCAGAAGTCCGACTTCTAGCTCACACACATGACACAACCTTTTTTAGGGGGTGGTCGGATTCATTCATGCACTCATTCATCCATCAGCAAGCAAGTCGGAATTTAGATCCAAATCAGACCGACTCATCCCTGATTCAGTACCCCCAGAGGTATCGTTTTGTTATGGGAACTTGGAGGACTTTGCAGCCTAGACCTATTTAACGTGCCCCAACTGCCATTAGTCAACACGGCGGTCTTTGGCCAAGACGAGGACAGAACCCGTGACCTTTCGGTTACGAGACTGACGCTCTACCAACCAGGCTACCGCGGCCAAGAAGAAAATAAGTGACCTTATTATTAAAATCATTTCCCCCCCCCCCCCCCCCCCCAAAAAAAAAAAGAAATGCATTATTGATTTGTATCGAACAATGTACATATAACCGTATCCCAACTGCTAGCCTATAAATGAAGATGTGATTTTAGGAAATATCTCGAAAGGTCCTCAGAAATAATTATATCCGCACAATATTCTATTAAAACAATGCAAGCCGAAAATATCTTAATGTAATTTTATAAGCTTGGTTATGCTATAGTGCACTCTTCGTATCTCCCGCAGCTGAAGAGATGGGTGCCATCTACACTCCTTTCGAGGACCTGTTGAAGCAGTCCGATTACGTAGTCGCCATGTGCAACCTTTCAGAAGAGACGAGAGGTGTGTTCAACAAAAAGGCATTCGACCTCATGAAGCCCAACGCTGTCTTCATCAACACCAGCAGGTAAAGGAAAACGTCAGAGACAATTTTTTTCAAATAACAGAATTTGGATAATTCGTCCTTTTTTCCAATGTGAATGAAGGGGCAATATTTGATTAATAATTTGACAAGATAACCGATGTCTTAAGGTGGGTTCACACAAGGCTAACTGTTGCGCGCAACAGAAGATCACACCTACTTCCGGAAAATCACTTGCCCACAACGGGACAATGGCAAATACAGGGTGGCCCAGAAATCACTTTACATTTTGAAAATTAAATAACTTTTTTTCTATTAATATATTTCTTTTTCTCTTTTCAGAATTAAAAAATATAATTCCTGGAAATTTTTGGCATGGATAAGTTTACCACAGAACAACGAGTGAAGATAATTGAATTTTACTTTGAAAATGGACGGTTAATTGTTGCAACAGAGTCAATACAGTAATTTAAGAAAAAGTTATTTAATTTTCAAAATTTTCAAAACTTACAGAGCTATGCTGTTGAAAACGCGTCACTAAGTTCCTTATTGGCCTACAGGGTGATGTCGAACATTAAAATGACGCATATACGATCTTTGCGTTGCAACAATTGACCGTCCATTTTCAAAGTACAATTCAATTATCTTCACTCGTTGTTCTGTTGTAAACTTATCCATGCCAAAAATTTACAGGAATTATATTTTTTAATTCTGAAAAGAGAAAAAGCAATATATTAATAGAAAAAAGTTATTTAATTTTCAAAATGTAAAGTGATTTCTGGGCCACCCTGTAGTTGTCCCGTCGGGACAATCGTTGGCCACTGTCCCAATGACGTAATCTCAATTGTTCATATGAGGACAATACAGGGACAACAGTAGAGGTAACGATTGCGCGGAATAGTTAGCGTCGTGTGAACCCTGATTTAAGGTGAAAACTTTATCCACTACATCGATATTGTCTTTATTCCATTTGAAAAGCGGTCTCTGGTGATATTCACGATATTTAAATTCCTTTTGCACATAAAATATTTACCATCTTTTAATGAAACCAATTTCTATTTTTAGTAAATATTTAGGGGCATTTATTAATTAATTGATTGTCGCACTGAATTTCGGAAAATGTAATTCATATGGACCCGCCAGTTACTGGTGACTTCCATGGCCGTCAGAATGTTAATAAATGCATTCACTTTCTCGTATACATAGTATAGAGGAAATATAGTAAGCGTCATACAACTCGAACTCGAGATTTTTGGCGAATTTCCACGTTTTGGACATTTCAGACTTCGAAAAACACGTCTTTGGATACTATCCGTCCCACCATAACAAAGATGGCTTAAAAACGATTGGAGATAGACGGATGAAATTCGGCATATGGTCTTTACAAAACAATTTTAGATTTCTCTCAAATCTTGAGCAAAATATTTTCATTGGAAGTATGTCAGGCTGTTCAAAAATAAGTTATGATAATAAAGGGAGAATTAGATGGATAAAATTTGGCACACACTTTTAGCATGTATAGCGTACACTCATCAAATTTTAAGCAGAATCCAATGAGTTGGCTGACTGTCGGTCTAAACTTCCAGAAACATATAAACGCGATAACTTGAAAGCACAATGACTTACATCAATCGAATTTGGTATGCGATTTTTCTACAGCGAATGTAGTTTTGTATCAAATGTTTGTTTCAACCGATTGAGAAAAAATATCAATCGGTAAATTCTACAATACTTTTGGATGCTATTAACTGCATGCCAGAGATTAATCGCCAAATAACTAGTCAAGAATAACACAATATATTTAGTAAAAACACCAAATTCACTCCCGAGTTAATGTTTCGTAACTATTGTACGCTATTCCATGCAAGGCTTTCTCTGGTATAACACCTGTATCAGAGAGTTCGGGAGAGTTTTTTTTGGGTGGGGGACCACTCTCGCTGGTTAAAAACATTTTGTTGTATTTTATATTGTTAGTAACTAGCGACTGTCGTGGTTTCGACGGAAAGTTCAGTGTCAATCACTTGGTGACTGACATAGCGCTTAACACGTTAACAGTTAAATATCACTCAAAGTAAAATAAGCGGAAAAAAGATGAATAAAATGACTCTTTATCAAAATTAAAGGGAGGTAAACGTGATGTTAATAGGTGGATTTTGTAATGGATCGTGAAATGCCTTGCAATGGAAGAAGTTCATGACATATGTGAAGTGTTAGATATAGTTAGCAGATAATTTATGGGCAGTGACCATAAAATCTCATCTGTGAGAGAAAAGGTGGGGATACAACGTGATCCGGAGAAAATTCTTAAGAATAAGCCAAAAGATAGTTGTTCGAAACTAGCAATATAAAAGTAACTACTTGAAATCATCTGGTCGTTTTGCCTTTAAAAAATAAATTTCATCAGTCGAATCAACTATCATGTCTCGTATTTGTCTATTTTTATAATGGTATTGCAGAAGGAAATGTTTTTAACGATCTGTGATATTTGTCATTTTCTCACTCTTTTTAATAGGGATTAATATTCTCATTTATATTTACCATTTCTTTAACATGCTGAGAAATACGATTCAATCTTAATTCTAATTCTAATGGAGATAAGATTCTTTTGTCTTGTCTGATTCTAAGACTGAATAACTAAACAGATTCACCAAGTTAAAATAATTTCAGTTTAAATTCTCAAATTCAATTAACGAGTCTTAAGTCATTTAGGTAGAAGTAATTAAAAGGTACTTATCATACACAAAGGCAAGGATGAATTTTTGGACGATAAAAATGCGTTTTATTTTTCAGAGGCGGTGTTGTGAATCAAGACGACCTTTATGATGCCCTGAAAAACAATAAGATCAGAGGAGCTGGCTTGGATGTCATGGTACCAGAACCATTGCCCAAAGATCATAAGTTGACAACGTTGCCTAACATAGGTAAGAGACGTAAAGATTTGTTGGTACTTGTTCAACAATTCGTTTTAGTGAACATTTATTTGAAATCGTACTGCCATATTTAAACAAGATATTATACGATATCTCCACAATGTTCCTTGATATTTAATGTTAGCCAATACTGTAAAAATGCTGCTAAATTTTGTGCTAATAGGAAAATACAGTGAATTCCCCGATTATCAAAAGTGAATCGGTGAAATGGATGAAAAAACAAAATCAACAAGAAAAATATTTGAAAAATTTAACAGTAAGAAACCTATGTGTACAATTCCGACTAGCCAAACAATATTTACAAGTTTGCTATTTTTTTTTTTTTTACCAAAATTATTAGTCAGTTGTTTTATGTTTACTAAAATAAGACATTTGGAATATTGACAACCATAGGTAATAGTTTATAATGTAGACAGTTTTCAACATTTTATTTTCAAAAATTTTACTCGTGTACTAATAATTAAAATACAAAAATTTGTAAATTTGTCGATGCTTTTATGTTTTATTTTATTGGGAATAAAGTATTAATCCCTTGACTGAATATTCAGCTTCCAGTTATGAATCCTTAATAATAAGTGACAATTCAAACTCGTAAGAAAAAAAATTAGTCTATCACGATATACCTAATGATCCAGGTTAATGCAAGTGTTTGAATAAAACATAATAGAATAACAGTGATAATATTCTATATAGTAAAACGATATTTGTATATTTCATGGAGATAGGATACCTATTTTAAGTCTACACAAGAGTCCAATCGAAGAAGTAAACGTTATTTATACAGACCATGATGGGTCGTTTGTAGTGCGATTTGGACTGTCGCTAACTATGATACTAAATTTAGCTATTGCTTTTTATTTGAATAAAATAAAATGCCTCTAGATAGCTGCAAGACATGAAAAGGCATTTCATCAAAATGTGCACATTTAAAGAATGGGGAAAAAAGACGGCTTAAATATATAATGTAAAAATTTCCACAATTTTATCACATGGTATGAAAAATACTAAAATACGTAAGCAATTTGACTTAGATTCAATTTCAAATTTAAAAAAATAAATTCAATTTCGGTATTTTAAATTTAGATTAACTTTTGAGCTAATCAAATTTCAATTCTATTGTACAATGTACGTGTCTTAATGAAATGCAGATGACTCACATCAGTAATATTGTAACGCCAAATGGTTTTAATATTATCGGTGCAATTTTCACTGACAATTGCAAAATTTCCCAAAACTGCTTTTATGTAAGGTAACGATCACCTTGAAAGTTTTGATTGAAACACGAGCCATTCGTTCCGCCTGACTGTTATGTGGTATATTTAATGACTCTAATGTTGCTTGCTTATAATAAATCACATTATCTTACAACTACGAATTTCTTATTTTGAACTAAGCCGATTTTCCCCCCTTTCTTTTTCAGCTTTGCTGCCTCATGTGGCCAGTGCTGAAGTATCTGTGCGGATTCTGATGGCGGAAATGGCTGCAAATAACATTCTTAATGCCTTAGACGGCAAAGATTTAGTCAGTCCTGTCTACTAAACAATGGAATTTAATTTCATGTTTTAGAACTTTACGCTAGTATTTTAACATATACCTGGTTCCTTTTTGTTTTGTTAACTCAAATTGTTGTGTTATAATAAATTTTGTGCAAACTAGTTTTTCCTTGCATTTTTCAAAACTATAAAATATGAATCCTACAGAACACGTAATTTCCATTCGTAAGCTACACATGGTTATTTCAAAAGGCAACAATGGGTATTAGAAAATCCTTACTTTAATTTTTTGATAAACATCTGTAGAAACAACTTATATATAAGGAATAGCAGAATTGATTATATTTAAACTGGAGACTTTTGAAAAACCAAAATGTATGAGTAATTCTAACATTAAAATTATATTTTTGGCACTGTAAAAAATATATCAATAAAAAACTTATTTTTATTACAGAATTGCTATTTCTGTCACTGGGATATTATATAATTCATAATGTAGCCATTTCATGTAGTTTAATTTTACGAAAGAAAATAGTTACACTTTTAAAAAAAATAGTCATTCGTGATAGAATTAACTGTATAGGCAGCTTTATAAGAATTTTTTAATGAATATTGGGTAGAATTTTTTGACAAGACTTCGAGAAAATTTCTCCAGCAGAATCTCTAAAACCCAAAATTATCCTTCGTTTATATTTACATATAATTTTTTTAAATTCTGATCATAAAAGATGGAAATAGTGAAAGCTAGGAAATTTTTATCCTCTTATGAACGAATATGCAGTGTAATCCCGAGTATCCGGCCTGATATGGTGGATGGGCAGATGTGAAAACAAGACCGAGTAGGTTGGAGTTCTTTGAACTCATTTCTTTGTCCACCAATACCAGAAAACAAAGTTTAAACCCAAACTCACTTATAGCACTGCGTATTTTCTCGCTTATTGAGTACTAAGTTAATACTATCGTAGTATTTATCTTAAACCACGAGAATGTGAATTTAAGCCAAAAGTGCAGTTAAAATCAAGGGCAGCGGTAATAATTGAAGTCCGTTGTACACTGACGAAGCAATGAACAACAAGAAGAATGCTGATTTTTTTGTCACAACTTGCATTTTGCATATGACATGTAGGACTACTGCAGAATTGCGCTTCCAATGTTGTTGATGTAACGCTTCACCCTCCTCATTTAATTACGATAGAGAAAAACCAGGTCGGATAGTATGGAAGCCGGACAGTCGCAAACCGGATATGTGGGAGTGTACTGTAAATCATTTTTAAAGCAAAGGCTAATTTTCTATGTAAATAAAAATGAATTTTTGTATGTCTCTTGTGCGCTGCTATATCGCTCAAAAAATTACACGGAAAGAAATTTGGTATTAGTGAAAATTTAAAGTTTTGAATTTTAAGACGGGGGGGGGGAAATACTTTAAGAAAAATAATTTGCTTCGAAGTTATAGCAGAAAAAAGTGACAAAAATTGACTTCATTCAATATTTAATTAGAAATTAACTTTTGCACTTCGAAAAGTCAACACTAATACTCTTATCCTCAAGAATATGCATGCAAAGTAGCCCGTTATTTTAGGACAAGATGTGGAACATAGGACACACATGCAGCGAACGAATTTTATAAGATAAAAAGAATAAAACTGGTAGATGACTCATATATACTAATCTTTAAATGTCCTAGTTTTATACATTTTGTCTCTATTATATGCTGCAGGTTACAGAAAAAGTTACGATACATTTCTTAATTACAAAATGGAATTTATATTAACTGGTATCCAGCTTGTTGCTATTGCAGAAGAAATAATTTTGGAAATATCATCTGAAATAATTATTTTGAAATAATTAGGAATGATAGAGAGAATATTGTTAGATTTTCCTCCTTATGTTAATTTGTTGGGTTCGTTTATGTAGTGGGTGTATGGTGTGAACTCACAATGATCAGTCCCTCAGTAGACGACACAACACATACGACGTTTATTTACAGGAAGAAGAGAAGACACAACACCGTTCAGGATCGAAATATACAGTACGCTTCCGTAGAAGACACGACGATAGCACACAACGACCGAGCACTCCGCTGACTCTTCGGCATTCTCTCGGGGACTTCCTCGGTTCAGGACTCCTATCCAAGACCTCTCAATTCAGGTCTTCTCGATTGACCACAGATACACACTGCCCTATTAGTAAAGTGTTTTACAGCTCATTGGGGCCGCAGGCCCCACTATCTGTATATCTTGTGATATAGGACTTTAGTGAAAATGGAACTGACCTAATTTGTTTAATGTGTGCATCATAAAATAATTTGAATCATGGAAAGAGATTAACTGGTACTGAGTAAATTGAGAAAAAAAAAGAAAAAAAAAGTGTGATGAAGAATACTTCGGGAGAATTAAAGGGCAAGTGAACAGCGTGGTCTGCGTTTATTTGAATTTTCGTAGTGATCATAATTTGGGAGATTTTGTAAGGTGGAATTGTCAGTATGAATAACATTACCATAGAAGTTTTCTGCAGGTTTGATCACGAATTGTTTTATAGGTAGGATGCTGAGGGCTTTAAGAATATCTTCATTTCGATGAAACCATCTAGCTTTTGCAATCATACGAACAGTTTTGTTCTCAAGGGAGCGATTCTTTGGAGATTGGTTTTAGCAGTTACAGCCCAAACAGGGCAGGCATATGTGAGGATTGGTCTTAGGTATGCCAGGTAAATCGGAACTTGACCATCTAGAGAGAGACCCGAGTTTCTACAGATGAGGGAGTATTGTGATTTGAATGCATTGTTAAATTTCTCTCTGGTATGATTTATGTGTGATTTGTAGTTGAGGTGTTTGTCAAGAATTATACCAAGGTATTTGACTTCATTTTTCCAGTTGATTTCAGTGTTGTAGAGTTTAATTTTTGGCCAGAGATTTTTGTTTTGAAAGAATATTATTGCTTCAGTTTTGTCGACATTGAGTTTTATTTTCCAGCGAACAAGCTATTTTTCTAGGTTGAGGATTTAGTTTTGAAGGGGAATTATTGCTTGTTGGGGATTTTTCCCTTGTGAAAGGATGGCTGTGTCATCTGCATAGAGACTGATCATAATGTCTTTTTGTTAAGGAATATCATTTAGGTAAAGCAGAAAAATGACAGCTCTTAGTTTTCTTTTTGTCGAGTCTGTTTTATTGACAATAACAGTGGAATGCCTATTTGAAAGGTATGATTTAATAATCTGAATAATTTTTTGGGGCAAATTGTATGCAATGAGCTTATGAATGAGGCCTGGGATCCAGACCTTGTCAAAGGCATTGGCCATATCAAGAAAGATTGCAGCAGCGGGTTTCTTGGATTTTCTACCTTCATGAAGGTATTCAATCATTCTTAAGAGTTGGTGAGAGGTTGATAATTTTTCAGTGAAACCAAATTGCTGGGGTATTGAAAAGCCTGCTTTCTTGGCGAAGTTTAGGTATCTTGTAAGAATTAGTTTTTCTGTAAATTTGCTTAGTGTGGGAAGAAGAGAGACGGGTCTATATTTTGTCGGAATTGTGGGGTCTTTGTTAGGTTTGAGAATGGGGATTATTCTGGCAATTTTCCAGCATTTGGGAAAGTAGCGGAGTTCAAACATTTTGTTGAGAAGATCAGTAATTTTAATAATAATTTTGGCGGGAAGTTTCTTAAGCATTTTATTCGTAATTGAATCAGGGCCAGGTGTTTTGTTTATTTTAGTGTTTTTAATGAATGCAGTGATTTTTGAGGGTTTAATTTCAGAGAAGATTATATCTGATTTGTGATGATTAAAAGTTGAAATAGAACTTTCAACCATCTTTTCAGTGCAAACGTCTGGGAGGTTGTTGGGTTTGAATTGCTCTTCAAACTGATCAGCAATCAGTTCAGCTTTCTCAGCATCAGTGTGTGCAATCGTATGAGTATTGAGGTCATAGAGTTGTGGTATAATTGTTCTTTTTCTTTTGAGTTTTTTGGTGGATATCCAACGAGAGTTATCTTGAGCATTGAGAAGTTCATTTTGTTTAATGTAAGTGCTGCGATTGAAATCAATTGCAGCATTTAGAAATTGTTCTTGTGCTTTATTATTGTGGAATTTGGAGACTGGATCCCTCAATGTTTGCAAGGGTTTTTTAAATTTTATTTCGTTGAGTTTTAAGCTGTCAGATATGGGGGGTAGGTATAATTTTTCATGATATTTGAGTGGTCTGGAACTAATGTTGCAGGCAGAGGTAATATCTGCTGTGAGTTTTTCAACTTCATTTTTAACATCATCATTATTAGTGATGTTAGGTACATTTAAATCAATATTTTTGTTCAGGTAATTTTTAAAGTTTTCCCAGTCAGTAGTTACAAAATGTCTATTGATTATAAGAGGAGTAATATCGAAATTGAATTGAATTACAACTGGGTTATGGTCAGAGGGTAAATCTGGGATAGATTCAATTTTATGATAATAAGAAAAAATTTTAGTGAGTGCAAGATCAACAGTTGTGGCAGAGTTTGGGCCATATCTAGTGGGAGTTGGAGGGGCTAGAATTTCAAGGTTTTCTTTATTAGCAAAGTTAAGTAGAATTCTTACAGACTGAGAGATTCTGTTACAGTTACAGTTTGCATGATGGGCTTTCATGTCACCACAAATTATTACTGAATCAGAGATGTTAAGGATTTTTTCAATATCTCTAGTAAAGAATTTATTCGGTCTGCAAGGGATGTAGATAGAGGCAATAGTGATTGTAGGTCTGTTTCGGAGGGCAATTTTAAGAATTGTGACTTCATTCTTATTTAGATTTGGAATGTAAATTTCTTCATGTTGGATATCATTTTTGATGAAGATACCGGTACCAGAATATACCACCACAGAGGGGATTTTGTAGACCATCCTGACGATAAAAGGAGTAATTGGGGATGAAAGTTGAAAAATTAGATTTAAGTTTGGTTTCTTGGAGTAGTATGAGATCAGGTCTTCTCTCATCAACAAAAGTTCTGAGATCAATGGAATTTGTCTTAAGGCCATTGGCGTTCCAGTAAATAAGGGAGAGTCCAGGGGCAGAAGATCATCATTCATTGTTAGAGTTATAAAATAGAGGCATCAATTTAAGGAAGACTTGTATTTTATCAATTTCATTGGTAATATTTTTTTCATTGGTAGCAATTTCTTTACTACATCCAGGTTGTCTAGTCCATTGAAAAGGCTTTTAAATTCACTAATTATATACTTTATACCCTCAAGTGCCGAAAAGTCATGCATAGAGGAGTAAACTTCCGCTTTGACATTGTTAATATAGTCTTTTTTTTTTGGGCATTTTTCGGGGGGGGGGGGGGGGTAATTTGGAAGGGCTCATTGCGGTTGCTTTGGCATAAGAAAGATTAGGGGTTGTGTATTTATTTGTTTTAATGTTGTTTCTGGTAGGTTTAGGAAATTTTTCGCAACCTCTGTATGAGGTATAGTGATCTTTGCCGCAATTGATGCATACCGGTTCTTCAGGTGTAACAGTACATTGATCTTTGTGATGTCCACCCCGACATTTGATGCATCTTGATTTCATGTGGCAAGCAGCTGCACTGTGGTGCCAGTAGTTACAGTTGAAACATTGGATACTACCAGTTTTACGAACAAATTTTTCGACTTTTATTTTGAGGTAAAGGAGGGAAGTCAAGTTCCATATTTGCTTATTAATATCAATGTTGGGAAGAGTAATTTGGAATAATGGTAGTGGGTCTTTGGTGCGGAATCTGGTTAGTTGAGCGACTTTGTCAACTTTAAATTGACAATCTGTTTCTTTAATGGTTTCAGTTTTGATATTAGTGGATAACCTCTTATAATAACTTTGAGTGGATGACTCGATCTGGGGGTGATTATAAAATAGTCAAGGTTGTTGAGTTTTAGGAATTTGATTAGCTCTTTATGCTTCTTATCCTCTTAAACACAAATTTTTATGTATGGACCACCTAATTTACTTTTAATAGGGAAGCATTTTTCATTTATAAATCTGAGGTCATCAATAATTTTTTCAGTTCTTTCAAGCATAATTGGGGAGGGGGGGTTCCGGGTGTTATATTCAAGGTTTCGAAGTTATCATCATCGATGTCAAGGTTTTCCAAATTTTGGTATGTATTGTCACTAATGACAGATTTTCATTTTCTTTAGTTTTGGTTGTGATTTTCGCAGTTAATCTCTTTGGGGGATACTTAAATTCGTTTTCGTCAGAAATTTTAATTTTATTTTTATTATCTACTTTTATTGTTTTATTTGAGTTGTGTTTAGAGTTGAATTCATCATTGCCATTGGGATTCCTAGATCTTTCAGCATTATTTTTGTGAGAAATAGTTTTGGGGGTATGATGCACACAGTTAACTACAGGGCAAGAACCAATCTCACTTACCCTCTGGAGATGGTTGACTTGATGTTGAAGATTTACGACAATTGCAGAGAACTGTGATGCTTCTGGACTCTGTGGAGATTCGTCAATCATTTTCTGGATGGCTTGTATTCTTTGTTGATGGAATTTTTTTTATCTTTCTTGCTTGCAATTAGTTCGTTACAGAGTTAGAAAAAGCCATGATATCAATTCCGGGAGAATAGTCATTGGTATGAGTATCACTGGTCGTGGCAACCATCATCATTAGTCTATTGTTTTCATCCATAGTTGGGAAGCTCCGCCTGCCCACAGCAGATTCTAAAAAGGACGAGTCGGGCGGATTGCTAGAGACGGAAGACTCAAGGGTATTCAGCGTTGCAAGAAAAACAACCTCACTACTCTGTTCTCAGCTTGAAAACCTAAGCGGACTGTATAACCGACTACTCTCGATTCACTACAGATACACACTGCAGCTCACAATGAATAGGTTTTGGTGCGCCATCCCCGATCGACTAAAACTTGAGAACAGATCTACGTGGTTTGGTCATGAGTGAGGAAGGTCTGGGAATGAGTTGGGTGGTCGAGGTCTTCGGTATAAGCTGGATTCGTGGAGAGAGCTGGTTGACCAATCAGGAGCTTGGGTTCTGAGAGTGGTAGGATAGGAAAATCTTTCCGCTTGCTATAGAGTGGGTGCGTGGAGGATGGGGTGTAGAGTTGACCAATGATAGGAGCGAGATGGATCATGAAGAAATAGAGTTATGTTTTTGGATTAAATTTGTTTTAAAAGATTTGATTCTGATAAAATTTTGGGAAATGAATTGGAATTTTAGAGAGAATGAGTTAGTGGTTAAAGATAAGGATTTTGGATAAGGATTTGTCTGGATCTTCTTGTGTTGGGGGGGTGGGGATGTAGGTATCTATTTCTTTAATGGCTGGGTTATCAATATGTTCAAGATCTGTGAAAAATTTAGTTGCTATTTTTAGGATGAATTCTTTGATAGATGTGATATTAAGTGCATGCCGGATGTCTTCATTTTTCATGAACCATCTCGCTTTTGTGATTTGCCTTAGAATAATGTTTTGGCACCTGTCGATGATGTTAAAATTTGTTTTTGCTGCATATGCCCAAACTGGGCAGGCATATGTTAGGACAGGTCTTAGCATTGCAGTATAAATAAGCACTTTATTTTCCCTGCACATTTCTGAATTCCGAGCAATTAGGGGGTACAGTTTACGTGGATTATCTCGGAATTTATTTTTAATATAGTTAATGTGAGATTTCCATGTTAAACTTTTGTCCATAATAATGCCTAGATATTTGGCTTCCTGAGACCAGGGAATTTTGGTATTATTTAATTTGATGTTAGTTTTTGGGTTTTTGTTCCGCTTCGAGAATAGTACAGCCTCAGTTTTGGATGCGTTTATGGCAATTTTCCACTCGTTGAACCAGCTTTCGAGGTCTTTAATGTGTTTGTTGAGGGCGTGAGTGATGTATCTTATGTTTCTGTTTTTGGCCAGTAACGCGGTGTCATCTGCGAAAATGCATAGTTTTGTGTTCAAATTTTGTGGTATGTCATTTATAAAAATAGAGTAAAGTGTTGGTGATAGTTTTGCCCCTTGTGGGACGCCTTCTTGAATAGATCGAAGTTTGGAGAGTGTGGCGTTGACTCTAACTGTACATTTTCTGTCAAAAAGGAATGAGATAATAATTTTAATGAGGGGTGGGGGGTGTTATATTTTATAAGTTTAAAAATTAGTTCTTCTAACCACACTCTGTCAAATGCTTTTTGGATATCTAGGAAAACAGCACCTGTGTGTTCTCTTTTTTCAAAGCCTGAGGAGATAAATTCAACTGCTCTAAAAAGTTGATGGGTGGTCGAAAGTTTTGGTTTGAAACCGAATTGGAAGGGGATAAGAACATTGTTATCATTTAGGTGTTTGTTCAATTTTTCGAGGATGAAGTGTTCAGCAATTTTGCTTAGATTTGGCAAGAGGGAAATTGGTCTGTAATTGGAGGGGATAGTAGGATCTTTTTCAGGTTTGAGAATAGGAATCACAACTGCTGTTTTCCATGATGTGGGGAAGTGTTTGAATTTAAAAATTAAAGTTAGGCTATGGTAAAATTTTAATAAAGTTGTGAGGGGGAGGTTTTTGATGATTTTATTTGAGATGCCATCAATGCCTGGAGCTTTTTTGGTATTTAGATTTTTAATTGTTTTCAGGAAATCAATGATTTTAGGTGGTTCTATTTCAGTTGTAATTTCGGTTTTCAGGAATTTTTCTAGGGTTGTTTTGACGATGTTTTCTGTTTCTGAGTTATGCATGTCATTTAATGTAAATTGTTGTTCTAAACTTTGTGCGAGTGTTTCTGCCTTGTCTATGTTGGATATAGCTTTACCGGCCTGGCCGTTAAGGGCTGAAATTTTTGTGTGTTGTTTTCTCATGTATTTAGCTGTGTTCCAGAGTGAGTTGTCATTTGGTTGTAGGGTTGTTAATTTATCGTTCCAGTCTTTTTGAATAGCTTGTTTTTTGGTTTTTTCTGTTTTTCTGTTAATTTTATTGTATTCTCTTTTTAAAGCTGGGTCACGAGTGGCTTGCCATCTTTTTCTGACTGAGTTTCTGAGTTAATATAATTTTTATACTTCTTTATATTGGGTATCTGGGTCTATTGCGTGTAAATTTACGTTAAAAGAATTTATAACTGTGCTGGAGAAATTTTCTACTAAGGAGGCAAGTTCGTGTATGTTATTTGCTCTTGAGTTAAGGTCAGTGTTATGTAGGGTGTCTTTTTTGAATTTATTCCAATTTGTTTTAATTTTATTTGTGTTTTGTGGAGTTTTAAAACTAAAATAAAAATTAAGCATAATTGGGTTGTGGTCTGAGCTGAGTTCCGGGACCGAGGATATATCGTAGGGGAAAATTATGTTTTTAGTAACGGCAAGATCAATAAATGATGCAGAGTAGTTGCCGAATCTTGTGGGGGAGGGTGGGGAGAGAATTTCATAATTGTTTTTATTTGTGAATTCTCTGAGAGATTTGCCTCTTGTGGTATTTTTGTTTGAGCCCCAGCTAACGTGATGCGCGTTAAAGTCTCCACCGAGTATGCATAGATTTTCTAAATGCATGATTGTTTTCAGGTCCTGTGTGAATGTTTTATGATCTGAAGAGGGGGGGGGGGAATGTAGATAGATGCTATTAGTATGTTGTTTGTATTAGCTAGGTTTAAGGAAATCATCATGGCTTCTATATGGTTTAAATTTGGGTTTGGGATTTCATGGTGTGGGAGGTTGTTTTTTACTATTACGGCAGTTCCTCCGCTAGGTTTGATGGGGTCTTGATTAGTTCTGTATGTTATGTAGGAGGAATAATTTGTAATTTTAATTGTTTGGGGAGGTCTCAGGCGAGTTTCTTGTATGAAGATAATATCGGGATTGTGCTTATTTATAAAGTCTCTCAACTCGTAAGAGCGAGAGTTGATGCCGTTAGCATTCCAGAACACGATTCTAAGACTTGTAGAGGTGAATTTAAGTCTTGATGACTGATTGTAGGAGCGATTCTAATGTATTTTGTGGGAAGTCAAATTCTTTAAGTGATTTTATCATGTTTAGAAATTCCAGGAAAGCTTTCAGGACGTCTCTCAGGGCAATCAGTGCTTTTAGAAGGTCGACTATTTCGTTGATGGAGATTTCCTTCTGTATTTCGTGAAATGACTGCAGTAGTGGCGCCATCTGTTGAGGAGGAATGGAGGATGAGACTGGATCTGCTATTTTGGATTGTTGATTACTAGTTACGTTAGCATATGATCTATTGTCAATTGGTTTGCTGTTAAATGTTGTTGGGGGTTGTCTTGGGATTGGGGCTTTCCTTTTCGGGAATTTTTCACATCCCCTCCAAGAAGCGACGTGGCCTTGTTGACCGCAGTAAATATACTTTGGAGTTTCGATTTTTGTTTGTATTAAACATTCCCTGGTTCTGTGGGCTTCTCCACATTTTAGGCATCTTGGTTGACCTCCCCAGGTAGTTGAGCTGTGGTGGAAGTAATTATATTTCCAGCACTGAGTAAATCCTGAGCGCTTCTGAAAGCTTTCGATTTTGATTTTTAAGTATAGTAGGGAGTTTAGATTGTAAATTTTCTCTGCGTTAGGGGATCTGGTTAGTTGTACGAAAAATATTGGTAGAGGTAATTTTGTTCTTTGTTGTGTTAGTTGGGTCACTTTTTCGATGATGAAGTTGTTAGCTATTAGTTCTGCTTTAATTTCTTCGGTGTTAGAATTTATCTGGAGTCCTTTTATAACGACTTTAAGGGGCCTTTCGCTTCTTGGAGTTATAGTGTAGTAATTTAATTTCTTTTCTTTGCGTAGATGAATTATATTGCGGTAATCGTTTTCGTCTTTAGGGTAAATTTTTATGTAGCCATTTGAGTGGGTGTTGATTGTACCAGGGAATTTTCTATTGATTCCTTGAAGAGTTAATGTATAATTATTTGTAATTTGGAGCATTATTGGAAAGATGATTGGTTTTTCTTCTACTGAGGTGAGAGTTTCAAATTTATTAGAAGTAACTATTGGTTCAGGGGTAGGAGCATTAAAGCGGGCATATTTTTTATTTATTGGGGGAACAAGTTGGAATCCGTCGTTGTTTGTTATTTTGGTAGGGGAGTTTAATCTAGATGATGGTGGGGTGATTTGTCTTTTGTTAGGGTTTGGGTTTAATGTGTTTATGTGTGCAACTCTTGCAAAGTTATGAATTTTGCACCACTCTATAGGGCAAAAAAGAATTTTCAACTCACCCGAAATGTGAGTTTCCTCTTTTTTCTTTTCCTGGATTATCCCTATCTGATGGTTGATGAACTCTTGGTCTGACTGTTCTGGTGGTAAGGATTGGAAGAGTTCAACTTGGCTGGTCAGGACCGGAATGTCTTGTTGGATGTTTTGGTGTTAAGTTAGTAATTTTCTGACAGAGAGCTAATTGCTCTCTGGCTGTGCTCAGATTCGTAACGTAATCCTGGGCGTCCATATCTCCCTCATCGCCTTCCTTCTCATTCATTTCTCGAAAAACACGTCCGTCAATGACGGATGCTAACACGAGAATCAACTATTCCACTACTCTGAAAAAAAAAAAAAAAAAAAAAAAACACTGCAGCTGCAGATTGCTGGTCTAATATAGCAGAGGGAGGAGGGTCTAAAACCTTCTGGACCAATCAGGATCATTCTGGACTATATGGGCTCCTAATTGACGGATCGGGAAAATTCCCGATGTTTCAGGTATTATCCATTATGTCGCCAAAATCTCCAAATAGTTGTCAAGCTCTGGGATCTCTGATGTCACATCCTTATACCATTCATGATGACAGTAAATCTGTCTTCCTTACGATGACATTAGCGAGGGAAAGAAAAATTACAGGTTTGCAACAGTATTTATATTCTTGTCGATAGTGAATAAATTCATTAAAATTTAATGATGATTAATATTTTATACTTTATTATTCAAATACTTTATGATAGATGACATTTTTTGTACTTATGTGCTGTACTTTGTACTTTTTTGTACTTATTTATTGTACTTTAAGCGCTGCCGTGTCGTTCATTCGAATGAGATAAAACTTTGCCAATTTATTGCTTGCACTTGCACCAAAGTTATAGGTATAGTACATTTAATATATCTATTATATAAAAATGAATGTTATATCGTATCTTATACACTGCCATATCGTTCCTCCACACGTTTGGCGCAATAAACCTCAGTTTTGGTTTTTGCGCCAATAAACCTCACATTCACTCACTCGCCATATTGTTCCTCCGTTTACGATGAAACTTTGGTATTTATTGCTTGCACTTGAGGAAACATTATAGGCATAATACAATTATTATATCTAGTATATAAAAATTGTTGTTCGTATTTTATTCGATGCCATACCCTTCATGTGATTGCGATAAAGTTTAACCAATTTATTGCTTGAACTTGAGCAAAGGTTACAAGCATAATGAAATTATTATATTTATATCTAATATATAAAAATGAATTTTTGTATGTTCGTAGTTTAAGCGCTGCGTATCGTTCATTTGATTATGATAAAACTTTTAAACTTAAACCCAGAAAATCCATGTTTTACGAATGGAAAGTTTATGTTGGATGCTCACAGATCGGACAGCCAAAAACTTGTTTTTGCTGAAGACGGGGGGAAAATATTGTCTACCCTAAAACACTTGGGAAAAAAATAAACCAAAATATATTGAAATTTCACCTATATATATCGTCAAATTTCAATGAATCTATTCATTGTCGATAAGAAAATGAATATCATTCATCATCAGACAAGATAGCTATTTCAAACTTTAAACAATATTGCCAAAATTATTTCTTCTGCGGCAGCAATGCGCTGGGTACTAGTTAAAAAATATCTAGTAAGGAATAACATACAGAATAATGGTTAAATATCTTATTCTACAATAATTTCCGTCCAGATGACCTCCTTATGAAAAGGACAAACATATATTTCACAAACAGAAACATTTTTAAGAACGAATTTGACAGTATTCACTTTCCAATGCAAATTATTTGTAACATATATTACAAAAGGATTTTTCATTTGTATCAGTTTTAGAATGTTTCATTAATTCACTTTCTTTTTTTTAAATAATAACTGTATATATCACACAAAAAAAGGAAATTGTTTTTATGAATTTGATTATGTACATTTCTGAAAAAAATTTTTTCACCGCATACGTCACAAAAACATAATTTGTCATTGTTTTGTTCACAACCCAAATGCCGCTCGAAATCCACCTTCTGCGAAAATGTTCCGCATTTGTGAAATCATCACAAAATTATGATGTTTCATTTGTGTGCACAATCAAATGCCGCTTTAAATGGCATTTCTGAGAGAACTTTTTACCGCATTCATCACAACCATATTGCTTCAGATATGAATGACTTCGGTAATGGATATTTAGATCACATTTTCGAGTAAATTCTTTACCACATTTATCGCAAAAATGTTTCTCGTTTGTGTGCACACGGAAATGCCGTATCAAATGGCACTTCTGAGAAAATTTTTTACCGCATTCTTCACAACCATATTGTTTCAGATTTGAATGACTTTGGTAATGGATGGTAAGATTACATTTTCGAGTAAATTCTTTACCACATATATCACAAACAAGATGCTTTTTCTCTAAATGAGTACGTCTATGTTTATTCAAATAATCATTACGAGAAAATTTTTTGCCGCATATGTCACAACAATAAGGTTTTTCATTTGTATGAGTTCTACAATGCTCCTTCAAATGACTT
The DNA here is from genome assembly GCA_026543055.1 of Argiope trifasciata. NCBI lineage: Eukaryota > Metazoa > Arthropoda > Arachnida > Araneae > Araneidae > Argiope > Argiope trifasciata. The sequence goes on from JAPMOQ010060822.1 coordinate 1,207,236, forward strand.
TTCAGCAAAAATTTTTTGCCACACATTTCACAAGAATGGGGTTTCTCGTTTGTATGCCAAAGGAAATGAGTCACTAAACGATATTTCTGAGAAAATCCTTTACCGCATACATCACAAGTGTAAGGTTTTTCATTTGTATGAACTCGATAATGGACATTCAGATTACTAACAGTAGAAAATGCCTTACCACATAAATCACAAGCGAAAGTCCTTTCGTTTGTATGAGTACGCATATGAATACGAGAATGCTGGTCTAGATCGCGCTTACGAAAAAATTCTTTACCACAAACATGGCATGGATGGCGTTCTACATTTGTATGAGTAGCAAAATGTTCATTTAATTCACTTTTCTGGGAGACCTGTATACCGCATATCTCACAAGAATGACGTTTATCATTTGTGTGAGTGCGCGAATGTTTTCTTAAATATGCTTTCACAGCAAATTCTTTAAAGCATATATCACAAGAATAGGATTTTCCACCAGTATGAATAGGAAGATGATCCTTTAAGTGATTTTTACGAGAAAATTTCTTGTTACACACATCACAAGAATATGGTTTTCCGTTTGCATGATAGAGATAATGTTTATCCAAACTACTTTTCCAAGTAAATTGCTGGCCACATATATCACAAGAAAATGATTCTTTTTTCGTGTGAGTCAGCATGTGAATCTTTAAGTGACCTCTCTGAGTACATGCCTTGCCACAGATATGGCATTTGAAGCGTCCTTTATCATCAACTGAAGTACATGTATCAGTATCAGTATCAGATGGTTCAACCTTAATCAAGTCTGCTTCATTTGCCTTGACAGAAGCCTCCATTTTCTTTTTGTTTATTGTCAAAACCAGAGTTTATTTCCTATAGAATGCATGTCTCTGATTGTTGTTCGTTTCTTTGTAAAAAGTTTGATCTTTGTTTCGCTATGGATCAATTTCAGTAGTCCTCTGAAATAGAAAATGTAAATTTTAAGAATGATATCACATATTATAACATTTTTAGCATTATTTAGTTACACCAGGTAATAAAGTATGTAATTATTAATTTTGAAAAAAAAATTTAAAAAATGAAATCTGCTATCTCGCATTCAAGTTAAGGGGGGTTTATACTTGACCAGTTATAAGATGGTCAGTAAGACAATTCATGTATAGAAAGAGACCGATTTATGTTTGCTGCAATTTCATAAGATAGATTCAGGAATTCCATGATTGATCATGAATTGCCGTTTTGGACTCTTTGAATTATTTCACTGTGTATCGTATGAAATAAACATGGTAGAATGTTGACGAAAGGTAAACATACCTAATTTTGGAACACTACAAAAAAAGGGGGGGGGGCAAATAAAATGAAAACAAGTAATATATATTTTAAAATTCAATTCAGGTCATTCGCATTCAGGTATTTAGGTCAACAAAGAAACATTTTATTTTAGTAACTTTTTACGAAATAATGACCAAAAAAATTATTAAGCATCAAAAAATTGATTTTCGCACGAATTGAATTCGCATTCTTCACTTTCACGAGAGAAATACTGAAATTCTCGCTTTTTACCGATTGAGTTCCTTTTTGCCTGTTGATTACAATTTTCATTACAAACTGCTAAAGTTTTATTTAAAGTGTTAAAAATTATAAAATTTAATTAATGAATTGATATTTAAAAAAAAAACAACTATATTAACATCAAGTGCACTACAAGTTTTAAAAAACGCATTTGAATTAGTACGGATGAATAAAATATATTTTATAAATTACAGAAAATTTGAACAAGATACATAAATAAATATATGCAGATAGAATGTGAAACTAATAGTATTAAATGAGGGGAAAAAACTTTGCATTAGAAAGAACAAACAGGGGAAAAAAAAATGTTGGAATCAATCTACAATAACTAATCAGCTTTTTTTACGCTACAAAATCCACCCAGCAAAATTTTACATACACATGGGAAGTAAGAATATATATATATATAGTGGCACAAAAAATTGAGCGCACACCTTACTTTTACTTGATAAATCCGATCTCCAATACAAATAGCAAATTACCGAGACATGAAAACACGTTTTTGTTTTTACATGTGAAAAATGGTTTAATTTAAAGTAAAAATAAAATACAATCAACGAAAAACTTCTAAACTGAAAAATTTCAGAAGCATTTTAAATTTTGCCTCAAAAAATTGAGAGTACACCTATGAAAGTTTTGCTATGTATCATATAAAAATAAAGTGTCGCTGCTAAGTTTAATTTCTTTTGACTTTTATAATGACCTCTAAAGGTCTTTGTACAGATCTGACCAATTTTTGATGGTATCTGAAGATATTTTACCCCATTCTTTTCGCAACACTTGTTTTAAATAGTTTTTGTTTCTAATTTTATGTATTTGAACCACTTTCTCGAGTATGGCCCACAATATATGGTAATATTCAAGGGCATTGATGTAGAAGTACTATGTTGGTATGAGTAACTGCTATTTTTAATTAAAAAGATACCATATTTTGACGTTACGTGCACTCTGTTTGGGGGCGTTGTACTGATGAAAAATGGAATTTCCAACTAAACCCAAATTTTTAACAATTTCCTGTATATTGTTGCGACGTATATTGAAATAAACCATATGGTTTATAAGAATTACATTTCGACATCGAGAATTACATTTTACATCGATAAGAATTACATTTCTTAACCTAGATGAAGCCATGCAACCTCAAATCATGACGGAGTTACCACCATGTAGGACGTAATTTTTAAAAAAATTCAAAATGGTATTGGGCTTTTTCCATACAGTACGATTGCTGTCACTGCCAAAAAGAGCGAGTTTTCTTTCATTACTAAATGTAACATCCTTTCAAAAACTAATGGTCTCCAATTATGTGTTTTTTTTATAAACTTCAACTGCTTTATCTGAATTTGCAAGCTGATGAACGGTTTCCCTCTAATAATGCGACTTTTATATCCAGGTTGTCTAATGGCATTTCGCCCAATTTCAGCGCTTAGATTTTTGCCTATGGTTTAAGAAATTTCTGTTGTAAGTTGGATGAATCATATGGTTGCAACAATCTTAAGAAAAATGTTAAAAATTTGGTTTTAGAAGGAAATTCCATTTTTCAGCAGTAGAACGACCTCAAGCAGAATTTACGTAACGTCAAAATATGGTAACTTTTTCCTTACAAACAGAGGTTATACACACCAACACACTACACCGACATCATTGCCATTGAATATTACTATTTATTGTGGGCCATATTCGAGAAAGTGGTCCAAAAACATAAAAATAGAAACAAAACCTTTTTGAAAACGTTGCAAGAAAAATGGGGTAAAATATCTTTAGATTTCACCAAAAATTGCTCAAATCGATATAAAGACGTTTAGTGGGCATTATAAAAGTCAAAATACATGGAAACTTAACAGTGACATTTTATTTTTATGTGAGATATTGCAAATATTTCATAGGTGTACTCTCAATTTTTTGAGGCTAAAATCTGAGTATGTACATTTAAAATGCTTCTGAAATCTTTCAGTTCAGAAGTTTTTTGTTGATTGTACTTTATTTTCACTTTAAATTAAACCATTTTTCACATGTAAAAATAAAAACGTGTTTTCATGTCTCGGTAATTTGCTATTTGTATTGGAGATCGGATTTATATATATATATATGTAATACAGTTGCATGTTGCTGTCTCATTGGGACAAGTACTTGCCATGGACCAAACAGTTATCTCCAGCCTTTCTACGCATGCGCTGCTAAATGGCCATCTCATAACTGGCTTACGGCTGTAAATCCACCGATATTATGTGAAAACAATATATTTTAAAGTCACGTGGTATCAATCCAACAGAAATCTGATTGAAACACAAGAATTAACGGAATTAGTATTCTACAGAATAAAATGTGTATAGATTATGATATTAAGCGGATGTGAAAATGTGATCAATAGTTTCCGCCGCCCGCCACAACTATTTGTTGGAGTCTGTACCAGGAACGCACATCAATGTGTAAGGGACATTCTCTATGCATGGTTTAATACTTGTTTGAGCTTCCTATCGTGATCGAAGACCTGTAATTGAAGTATCATCAGTAAAATCATGTCAAGGATTTGAATCACAATATTTCTTTGAAAAGTGTTGATCATTGGTATTTGTGAATTTTTGATATTGGTTACGTAATAACAGCTCTTAAAATATTCTTCATCTTTAATTATTACGTGCACTAGAGCTCACGCCTACTTCAGAAAGATCATCTGACTGTAATTGAACAATAGGAAATTCAAATCTTTTGCCACTGTCTGATTAGAATCACGTAATGTTGCTGAGATATGCGTGGCATTCCGCTATGCGCAATAGTTGGCCTCGTGTGGATGCTGCTTATGTCGAGGTTGAAGACCCAACCATGAATTCATTACACTTGCCAACACCAATTAAAGGCACAAAAGTATCCACAGAAGGTCAAAAAGTTTTGTAAAAGTATGAGATGTTTATTTAAAATGAACCAGATATTCAGTCGCAAATTAATGAAAGAAATATAATGCCTTTGCCATATCCTGTATCATTTTAAGCTTTATTTTTAAGGAGAGAAATCATGTATAAATCTAGTTTCCTTTTAATATGTAGACAAGAATCGTTGAGAATAAATAGCAAAACACTTTTTGCATTAGAAATATTTAATTTCTTCACGTTGTAACAATAAACGGCATATAAATTTATCTTAATTTACTACAATTAAAATATATTTACTTGACATTTTAATTCTAATAATTTATTTTCAACAACAATAAAGCTAAAATGTTACAAAGTGTTATTTTTATCATGTTTTTGTTGATTCGCTATCTTGTTTGTTTGGTACAAATTTCGCAATCGATTTTAAACTACCTTTCCGATAAACTACAGATTGGAACTCTAAATATAACTCAGAACTGCTTACCAATACAATATTAGCTCGGTTTCTTGTCTGTTTGGTACAAATTTTATCATTTCGGAAATTAGTTTAAACTCGATTATAAAATTTCATTCACAAAAAAAAAAAAAGGAAATTTGAAAATTAATGAATTTTATAAGTAAATAAATGATTAGTTAATGATTAAGTAGTTAAATGATCTTTTTAAGTAAATAAAGTTTTTAAAACTGACTAAAAAATACAAAGTAATTTCTCCCAGCCCCGTAATTTGTTTGTTTGAAGTTTTCTGGCGCAAGAGCCATGATGTTGACCATACTACGCCAAACAATGTAGAAAATTATATACTTTATATTATACAATCACTTAAAGGTATATAAGAAGTTAAAATGTACTCAAGATTCAAATATACGAATAAAACTTAACGGATTTTGAAAATGCAAAGAGTTGGACATGGGGTCTTATCAAGCAGAGAAGATAACGGAGTGCAAGAATTTTGAAAAAACTGTAAAAGCTGGGCAGTGAAATTTCGGCATTCTGACAATATATGTTGTACAGACATTTGACAATGACATCGGGAACACAGTGGTGTTTATTCACCTAGTAACAAATGAATATGGGTGAATTTAGGGTATCCAATGAGTAAACGAGTTAAAACAATGTTTGCTTTTCTGTTCGCCAATGAGAGCCAAGGTTGCACATTGAGTTTGATAACATGCAGTTAGTTGTTTGTCTTCAGATTCCACTATCTCTACCATTTAGAATTACGCATTTTAATATTTTCTTTATGTCGCTCACAGAGATATTAGTATCGATTGAAGTAGTCACCAATTCGGTAGTTTTGTCTGTCTCTTCTTTGCTTAAAATTCCTACATCGGATGGTAACCAAAAGAATAAAGTAGTATAACTACAAGAAGTTAGTTTATCAAATGTATATAAGACCTTTAAAACCAAAGGATGAGGATTACAGGAATTTAAAGAATATAAAATGCTCAGTGTCCGTATAAATTATGAAATTTTCATCACGGCTATTAGAAATTTCTTTTAAAGCTTATAAAAGACCACTTATTTATGCAGTAAAAATTGAAAATGAAAACCTAGCCCCATTAAGTTTGCCTCTATACAGACTTGTGATTGTGAATTTTTCACAAATTTTTGTACAGACAAATTCGCGATAGTGAATTTCAAACGTGTATAGAGACAATCTGTATGGAAATAAAAGAATTTTTAAATACTTTTTAATCCATTTTAAAAACGTGGTTTATTCTTTTTTTGCTTAAATCGTTATTTATGATAAAGCTTTACAGAAAAATTTTCCAAAATATTACAATAAAAATATTTTATTAGAGAGATCATGATCTCGAATATAAAAATGAGTTTTTGAATGTTCGTAGTTTATGCGTTGCCGTACTGTTAATCTGATTGTGCTAAAACTTTGCCAATTAATTGTTTACACTTGTGGAAAGTTAAGGGCATTGATTCATTATATTTAATACATAAAAATGAATGTTTGATCGTATTTTATGCATTGCCGTACTCTTCATCCGACTGCGATAAAACTTGTTTATAGTTTACACTTGCACGAAGGTTATCGGCATATTACAATTATTATATCTAATATTAAATCTAGGAAATCTACGTTTTTCAAACGGCCATTTATATGTTGGATGCTCACAAGCTGGACAGATAAAAAATTTTGTTTTTGCTAAAGACAGGGAAAAAGATACTGTCTATCCTAAAACATTTGGAAAAAAAAAATTCTCTTTTATATATCAACAAATTTCATTGTATGCATTCCTTGACGAAAAGAAAATAAATATCATTGTATGCATTCCTTGACGAAAAGAAAATAAATATCATTGTATGTATTCCTTCACGAAAAGAAAATAAATATCATTGTATGCATTCCTTGACGAGAAGAAAATAAATATCATTCTTTCAATCATACCTAATTAAACAAGATAGACATTTTAAATTATAAGAGACACTGCCAATTTTTTTTCTTCTGCGTCAGCAACGCACCAGGTCTTAGCAAATAATGAACATTTATGAAAAAATATCTAGTAAAGAATAACATAACAAAATAATGGCTAAATATTTTATTTTATATTAATATTTGTTCAGATGACCTTCTTATGAAAATGACACAACATATATTTCACAAACAAACTTTTTTTATGAATTTGACAGTATTTACTTTCCAATTTAAATTCTTTACTACATACATTACAAGAAAATAATTTTTCATTTGTATGAGTTTTATTATTTTTAATTCTTTAAAAAAATTATTTACTGCATACTTTACAAGAATACAATTTTTCATGTATATGAGTTCGATAATGTACATCTCTAAGATAAATTTTCACCGCACATGTCACAAAAATATGGTTTGCCACTTGAACGCATATCCAAATGTAGCTTGAAATGATACCTTAGAGAAAAGTTTTAACCACATATGTCAATTAAATATAGTTTGTCGTTTGTGTGCACTCGGAAATGCCGCATGAAATGGCCCTCCTGAGAAAATTATTCACCGCATATGTCACAAAATTATGATTTGACATTTGTATGCCAATCCAAATGTCGCTTTAAATGGCCCTTCATAGCAAATTTTTTACCGCATTCATCACAACCATATCGTTTCAGCTTCGTATGACTTCGGCAATGGATATTTAGATTACACCTTCGAGTAAATTCTTTACCACATATATCACAAACAAAATGCTTTGCTTTTAAATGACGTCGACGATGTCTATTCAAGTAATCGCTACGAGAAAATACTTTGCTGCATGTATCACAAGAATAAGGTTTTTCATTGGTATGAGTTCTACAATGCTCCTTCAATTCATGATTCAAAAAAAATTCTTTGCCGCACACTTCACAAGAATAGGGTTTTTCATTTGCATGCCTACGAAAATGACTCTTTAAACGATATTTCTGTGAAAATCCTTTACCACATACATCACAAGTGTAAGGTTTTTCATCAGAATGAATTCGGGAATGGACATTCAGAATACTAACTTTGAAAAATGCCTTGCCACATACATCACAAACAAAAGGTCTTTCGTTTGTACGAGTACGCGTATGAATACGAGAATGCTGGTCTAGATCGCGCTTACGAAAAAATTCTTTACCACAAACATGGCACGGATGGCGCTTTACATTTGCATGAGTTGCAAAATGTTCATTTAATTCACTTTTCTCGGAAACCTGTTTACCGCATATCTCACAAGTATGACGTTTATCATTCGTGTGAATACGAAAATGTTTTCTTAAATATGCTTTTAGAGCAAATTCTTTAAAACATATATTACAAACGTAGCATTTTTCACCAGTATGAATAGAAAGATGGTCCTTTAAGTGACTTTTACGAGTAAATTCCTTGTTACACACATCACAAGAATATGGTTTTCCGTTCGCATGATAGAGATAATGTTTATCCAAACTACTTTTCCAAGTAAATTGTTGACCACATATATCGCAAGGAAATAATTCTTTTTTCATGTGAGTCAGCATGTGGATCTTTAAGTGACCTCTCTGAGTACATGCCTTGCCACAGATATCGCATTTGAAGCGTCCTTTATCAACAACTGGGGTACATATATCAGTATTAGATGGTTCAACCTTAACCAAGTCTGCTTCATTTGCCTTGATAGAAGCCTCCATTTCCTTTTCGTTTATTCTCAAAAATAGAGTTAATTTCCTATAGAAAGCAAGTCTCTCATTGTTCTTCTTTAGTTTGAAGAAAAATTTGATCTTTGTATTGCTACTAATGAATTTCAATAGTCCTCTGTAACAGAAAATGTAAAATTTAAAATTTATATCACATATTATAACATATTTAGCATTATTTAATCACACCAGGCAATGAAGTATGTAATTATTAATTTTAAAAAATTGAAATCTGTCATCGAACATTTCAATTTAAGGTGGGTTTACACTTGGCCAGTTATAAGATGGCCGGTAAGACAACTCATGCTCAAAAAGAAATTGATTTACGTTTGCCACTATTTCATAAGATTGATTCAGGAATTCCATGCTTGGCTATACATCGCCGTTTTGGCCTCTTTGAATTTTTCTAACTGCGCATCGTATTAAAATGGACATTCATACAATGAAACATGGTAAAATAAAATAAAAAGTAAACATACCCAAATTTGGAAAATTATGTAAAAATTGGCAAATAAAATGACCACACACCTTTGCATCAAAAAGAACAGAGAAAAAATGTCCGGGTTAATCTATAAGAAATGATAAATTTTTCTCACCTAAGAAAAATCTGTCAATTTTTACAAACGCATGCGTAGAGCACAATACAGCGACGTGTTGTTATATCATTGGGACAAGTACGTTACAAGGACGAAACCATAATCTCAAGCCTTTCTGCACATGCGCTTCTAAATGCACATCTCATAACTGGCTGACGGTTGTAAATCCACCTATATCAGGTGAGAACAGTATATTTTAAAGTCAAATGGTATCAATCCAACATAAATCGATTGATCACAAGAATTAATGGAATTAGTTTACTGCAAATTAAAATGTGTATAAATGATGACATTAAATCCTACAACTGAGTCATTGATTGGTAAAAAAACGCTACTGAATATTTCGATGATGACTCCATAACATTTAAGAAGATTATTTCAGATAATGCATCAAATTGAATTAAAAATATTATTACAATTAAGTCAAAACTATACAAATATGAAACTGACATCATTAAAAAGGCATTTTTTTAAGTTTCAAGATAGTACTAAAACTATTTGTTAGAAGGTAATTGTTTCGAAAGATATAGATATCAGTTTCCATAAGGATGTCAAAGATTACAATATTACTATGCTTAAAATTAATGCATAGCCGCCAAATTCGAAATGTTTGGCGACTGATTTTTGACGATTTCTAATAAAATGTAATCGAAATAACCTCTAAAAGCTTTTTGTTATCATTTCTGGATCCATCCAGGATGGCAATCATTAGGCGAGTTTTTGGAGATTGGCACAATTTTGATATGCCGTCTGGACAGGAGAATAGGGTACATGGCGGATATTCGAGCCAAGTTGTAGCTTTTTGTTGAAAATAAGTCACCAAATGTGATAACCTTTTTTTTATTAATTATTTTCTAATAACCTTAAAAGCAAAAAATTAATGCCTCAAAAGCGATAAATCGCCTATTTATGGCTCGTACATTTTGCGATTCGAAAAATTTCAAATCCAAACAACACCATGTTCTTATATGATTAAGAAACTACAAAAAAATATTTAAAAATATAAATGAATAGTAAACTTTAAAAAACATTCACGCTTTGATCGTGAGAGATGATCCATTCAGAGATAGCTCAAAGTAACTTTACTAACCGGGCTAGATAACGATATGCAACCCTCCCCCTAAGCACACAGCTCATTATTTTTTTACATTTTATAATGTTTCTATTGTAAGCATTAAATAAATTTCTTGTAAATATGCCTTTTTTTACTAGTAACTATGATTAAATAATATTATAGTGAAAATAACAAAATTTCAGATATACAGTGGAATATCGCATAGTATAATTCGTTCCTAAAGGTTACTCGTAATGCGAAACCATTTTTTTTTTCATAAGAACCTACGTAAAAAAATGCAATTCAAAAGTGCAAAAGTATTCTGAGGAAAAATACTCAAAAAAATTTACAATAATGATTCAATTCAATATTCTATTCTTATAATTCTTGGTGATAATTGCTGCTATGTTAACAAGGTAGATTGAAAAAGTAGTTGCACATAAGTCTAGCTTACAGAACTGAATTAGAATAATATTTTTTTAAATATACATGTGCACTTACTTATTCCATTTGTTAATTGCAAAAATCGTAGCTTTTGTTATATACTATAATGAAATAACTCAGAAAGTATAATTAAGGAAAAATGAAAAATGTAATTCCAATTTATTTAAAAGATCTCGTTACTTAGACACAAAATATAATAGTTCAGTAGCTCTCATGAACTCACCCAGTAGCTTGAAATTGCTGGCCTTTTATAGTTCCGAGTTTATAGAGGCGGAACGAGAAGGTTCTGGGCTATCTTATTTCTTGTTAGATGGATCTTTAAAATTCACGAAGCTCCAGCCTTATCCATTTTGTCGCCAAGTTTGTCACCAAGCTCTGGGATCCCTGTTTTTGGAGCCTCAAAATGTACAGGCAACAAACTGGCGCTTCATCGCTTTCCAGGCATCTATTTTTCGCTTTTAGGGTTATTAGAAATTAAGGCAGAAGGTTGCCGCATTTGGCGTTTTATCGCAAACTGAAGCTACGACTTGATATCCAAATTATTCATTCTGTGAATTCTTACGAATTGTTCTTAATTAATTCAAGACATTAACCAGTTTAAACCGGTTTGGAACAATAACGAGACTGTCAGATTACGCATGCGTCGATATTTAGAAAAACGATGGGTTTTTTTTCCATCTCAAAATCGATCGAACTCCACAGCTTTATTCGTCAGCTAGAAAAATTGAAAACGAATATATATATATATATATATATATATATATATGTAATTTTTTATAGGGGGATTTTCGGGTAACGAGGTGTCATACTTTTAACCACTGTCCACCAATACCTCACAGAAAAAATCCCTTATTTTGAATCCTTGCTTAGAAGTGAACCTTGACGAAATTTTCAGGCCGGATTCTTTTTCTATTGGTTATAGTTTTGATTCGGTTGTGTTCCTTTTTGCTTGGTTTATTTTGTTAATTAATTTAGATTCATTTGTATTTTTGCTGTAGCTGCATTTGCGCTCACCAAATACAACGATTGATTTATAAACTAAAAAAGTTTTTAATTCTTAAACTTGTTTGAATACGTAATAATTTTTAGTTTCGATTCCAGTTTTAGTTTCGTTTCCGTAATTAGTGCCGTTTTTGTTTCGTTTACATAATTTTATTAATTTGGATTTGTTTCATTTATTGGTTCTATTTCATTTACCTTTCATTTTGTGATATTTTAGCGTTTAATTCTGAATTGAGTTTTAATTTAGATTTCTACCTAATTGGTTTCGTTTTAATTTTTGTTGACCAGGAAATGGGTTTTATTTGTTTTCATAATTTTATGTTTTATATATATATATATATATATATATATATATATATATATATATATAGGGAGAGAGAGTGGGGGGAGGTAGAGAAGTTTCATACCGGTTTAAACTGGTTAATGACTTAAATTAATTAAGACAAATAATGACATAAAAATAATACTGTTCCCACATGGTAGCTTGAAATTTACGATCGCAGATTTCATTTTCTTTTTTTTTTTTCCATTTTTTTATGAATTTGAGCTTTAGTTTCAAAGCCACAAACAAATTATTTCAAAACATTTAACGCACTTTAATTTATAATTTTATAACGATTGTTTTCCAGCAATATGTTAATTTTCTAAATTGTTTAGTAATTAGGGTATATAAAAATTCTAATTTATGAGACTTGATTGCAGCAAGTAAGTTTTTAAATCAGTATTTCAAAAATATAATTTTTAATGGAAAATTTGTAAAATGTCTTATTTTAAAATCAAATATCCGTCAGTGAATATATGAAATATATTTATTTAATGCTTCAGTAAGTAATGCATACATTTTTCATGCATTAAAACTAACTCTTTTATGATGTTTTAAACAATAAAAATATAGCCAAGGATTTTTTTAAATTAGGTTAAAATCAGCCTAGTTTTTTAACATATATTTTTAAAGCAGTATCGAGGCAGAGGAGAAAGAAGACATTTTTGAATTTTTAAATTTCGCTTTACTCCATCCCGGGAGGCATAATATGCACAAATATAAGAAAGAAACGTAGAAATACATCAATTTCCAACGCGACACAAGAGCAAAATATTTTTCCCAGCGTTTTTATACTGTGAGATTCTGATAGGGATTTCTTTACATATATCGATTTATGCAAGGAAATTATAAGTATCTTTCAAAAGAACATTTAGTTTGATAGATTTTTATCCCTTCAGAGCGTGTTAATTTGTTCGATATCACCAATTTCGTAGAGCTCATGAAGCATTGATTAAATAAAAAAGATGGAATTGAACCAGGAAGTAAGATTAGAATTAAGAGTTTTAACCTTTATCAAAAAAGTTTTTGAAAATAATAGCAAAAAATGTTAAGTTCTTTGGGATTTTTTTTTAATCCTTTGTATGAAGGATACGAATTTTCGAAACATTATAACAAATCGTTTCCTTTAAAAAATATATTCATTATTTTTGGCCCTTAGCGACCACATATTTGACACAGATACTGGTTATATTTAATTTCAGTTAAAGTGCTGACATATAATTTTATGCCTTTTTACACTTAACACTTATTTAATTTCAGTTAAAGTGCTGACATATAGCTTTATGCCTTTTTACACTTAACTTTATGCTTTTAAACAATATATTCATTATTTGTGGCCTTTAGCGACCAGATATTTGACAGAGATATTTAATTATGTTTAATTTCAGTTAAAATGCTCACATATAACTTTAAGCCCATGATTTCAACACATTTTCTGGCTTAAAAGCCCTATTATTTGAATAGTAATTCATATGTGCTGTTCATTGTGTATATGAACCGTTCTAATAACAATCGGTGCCACGACATCATGATGCCATTAAAAATGTAAATATCCAGCTCATTTGTCTTCTAGATTTCAAGATTTTGCAAACATAATCTTTTAAATCTGTCTAGTGAACTACAAAGAAAAAACTATTAAATAGAACGCTTCTTTAGCTTTTAAAAACGAAAGAAAAATCAGGCTATTAGGTACTTCCAAATTTAGAGGAGGGAAAAAAAATTGTATGATTACTAAATTATTATTATTATTAGAAGAATAATTTTTAAATCTTAAAAAGGTATTAAAAAGTTTTTATGTAGTAATATTTTTGCATGTTAAAACATTATAACTCCGAAATTCAGCTTGATTAAAACTCAACAGTATCCCTCCAAGATGTGCATTTACATACTCTAAGACATATATGTCTCAAATTTCGAAATTATAGACCGGTTTGTACGGTGTTAACATGGACAGACATGCATTCAAATTATTGGAAAGGATAAATACCGATTAGGAAATAGTATTTATCAGGGAATTCTGTACTTATCTGGAAATCAGCATTTATATATTATTTTTATCTTGAAAACCCAGGTGATTTTTAAAATGCAAACAAAAATATGAGTTTTTTGCTTTTGAATGTGTTATAATGGGAAAAGTAGAATGGTCGCTTGAAAAATTAAATATCAAAAATAAACAGAAAATTTTGATTCTAAAAAAATATAATTTCTATTGTTTCTTCGTGCTTGTTTATTATAAAAGTACAAAAATTGTTAAAGTTGTATTCTTCTTTTATTATATAAAAGAAAATTAGTGACATCAAATTTTGTTTGATATTTCCAAAATGTTATGAAAATTTATCATTACGTATGAGCAGTCTATTTTATTAACTTATTTCTATGATTATACAAAAAAGTTAATAAAATAGACTTCTCACAAAAATTTGGAGATATTACAAAATGAATATGAAGTTGGGAGGGGATATTTGAGAGGGGAGGGGATATACAAGAGTTGGGAGGGGACATACAAGAATCTTAGAAAAACAAACAACAAGTCTAAAAAAGTTGCTTGATTATACACTGAATAAGTACATGATTAAATATCTGAAGAATTTACTTTTAAAAAACAGATGCAAATTTAACAGTTATAATGATTATATATTTCAAAACATAAATATTTGTTAAAATAGTGATTGTAAAGGTATAGAAATTAGTTTGATGAAAAGGGACATTCAATATATCACAGAATACACTCATATTCAATCATAATAAAAAGAGAATACTGTGCATAAATTCTCGACAGGCTAAATTGCTTGACATAGAGCTATCAAATTTGTCACTTTGAGAAGTAAAAATATGTTTCTTGGAGCAGTTTTTTTTCTTTCAAGAATTAATATTAATTAAAAATAAATTAATTTTTTGCAGTTTTCCCACAATAACTTCTGAAATTATTATTGCAAATAATAATAATAATTTTTAGATCATTTTGAAATTTATTGTTATTTTTTCTCTTTTTACTGATATTATTTTTGCAAATAAGCAATTCGTTTTTAAAGTTTTCAAATATATATGCATATATTGCGCAGTTTTTACTATAAAAATGAAATTTAAATTATCTATATTGTCTCAAGAAATATTTAATTACATGAATTTCTTTAAATGTTGAATAATGAAGATCCTATTATTACATCATAAATAAAAAAATAAAGTCACACTTACACAATAGAGCACGAAATTAGAAGACAGATTACTTAAACAGTTATATCTCCAATAGCATGAAGACATCTTTGGGCTTGGCCCCATGAAAAAGGTTTATGTGCTCAATAAAAAATATATATATTAAAAAAAAACTTTTTAAAATTAAGTAATGAATTTAGAAACAGAAATTATTTTAATAGAAATAGAAGAATAACAATTTTTCTATAAAAACAAAAACAATTTAGGAAACATAATATAGTTAAGAAACTTATTAGAACAAGTAAGATGGGAATGGGATTTACTGCATAAATGCATGCCCAGATCGGCATGTGTTAAGGATAATTTATATATTTTTTCCTGGATATATTTAATAGATCTGACTACACTCACTATAAAACATAAACTTGCTTTATTTACTTGATTTACAACAAAATTTCTAATATTGCAAAAAGAAATTTGATACCATAATTTTTTCAATAAAATTAATAGAGAATTTTATTTTTACTATAAATGCCATAGTTAATCATAATCCAAAGTGCATATACTTTAATACTTGGTATATACTGTGGTGACCAAAATTGTGGACACTTTTGAAAATTTTTGTCTTCTAACTTTGCATGCTTACAGCAAATCTAACATCATGCAAATTGCAAACTCTTATATATCATTTTAAAGATAATTTAAAGCTGATTCCAATACAAAATTTAAATATTTACAATACAAAAAAAAACTATGTAGCAATAATTATCGAGATACATTAGATGCTCATGACTGCAGTGAGTTATCAGTATTCAATAGGCTACCCTTACTTTTTGTATTACAGCTTCATTCTGACATTTCATTGAGTTGATGAGAATTTTGAGCTTTTCCTTCATTCTTACAGGATGCCAGGAAACAATTATAGTCTCAATTGATCCTCTTTTATTTGATGAACACTTCATATGTACAAAAGTTTTCAAATAGTGCCAATAGCTCTCAATAATTTTGCAATTAGGATTATTTCCTGGCCATGATAACAATGGAATGGTCTTTTTACTAAACCCCTCTTTCGATATTTTTTCTGTGTTGCAAGGAGCTGCATCCTGCTGAAAAATAATATACATTCTTGAGAAATGTATCGATGATGGAAGATGTAAGCTTTGGCTCTAGAATACTGTCGATGTATTTTCCTACATTTAATGTCTCATCGATAACACGAAGGAAATCTATATCATCTGCTGAATGCATAATCAAATTGCAAAACTAATTGAGTTCTTCATAGTTGCTTGAATACAGTTAGGATGTAGCTCTTCACCTATTCAATGTCTTACCTATTTTCACCATTACTACCAAATAACAATATGCTTGTTTCATCACTTTGCCTAACTTGTGACCACTGATCATTTATCCATTAATGCATTCCTTTGTCCACAGCAGTCTTTTTGTATGCAACTGTAAATTGAGGTAGAGATTTTTTCATTCAATTCTACCTCTCAGTCCAACATCTAATAATCTCTTCTTGATTGCTCTTGAACTAAATACCAGCATTATTCAATTAAATTCTGATAGTCGTTGATGACAGTCTTCTATCTTGGAGACATAATCTTTTTATTTTTCTATCATCAACATATGTGGTGCACCTCTTTCAGCCATTTCCTGCTTTGTTTACAATTGAATTTATCATCTAATATCATTAAAAAAAACCTTGGATTCCAGATGTAATCACTGAGCCACCCACCTCTCTTGCAATTTCAGCACAGGAAAGACCATTATCATGTAGCATAATAATCTTAGTTTTCTTTCTTAGTGCCCAATATATTCTTTTAGTTGATGTCATAGATTCTTGACAAGATAATAGAAATGTTTACAAAAATTCCAACTGTGCATTAAAAAGTTCAACAAAACTTCTAAGTTGCAATTTAATTACATAAAAAACAGTCTTCCTTCAATGGAAAAATCAAAATCATGTCATGTTCCAATTTTAAACACAAAGTCGGCTTCTGCAAGCAGTTAATGACATTTGATTGCTTCCCAGAGCAAGAACAGTTATTTGTCAGGAAAGTTAGTAATTACAATCCCCATTGTATTTGTTATTTAAAGTAAGAATAACTTTTTAGTATTGCAAAAATTTAAATTTTTGCTTTTTGTCTAGAAATCAGCATTAAATTCTCCTTAAAATGATATGTAAGAGTTTGCATTTTGTGAAATGTAACATTTTCTATAAGCATTCAAATTTAGAAAACATAGTGATTTTCAAAAATGTTCACAATTTTGGCCACCAATGTATTTCCAGAAATTATGATTTCCAAAATGATTTTTGTACTTTTAAGCTTCAAGCCAAAACATTCCTGAATGTTCGATCACAAACAACAAATAATAATTAAAAAATTAAAAAAAAAAAACTCATAAGATCAATATTTAAAAAAAGCTAGGGAGGATAAATTTATTGGAAGTAAGATTGATTCATTCAATCAATTAAATGGCATAATTCAGAACATAATTTAAATAGTAGTTGTAATATAAATATATATATTTAATTTCAGAGCTTCAGTGAATTTAAGAATAAAAGGATAATGAATTAGGGAATATCCTCTTTAGGATTAAAATTTTTTCACCCTCAGCATAAACTTAAGTGACTTAGCAATCACAATATTAAGAATTCTTTTTCTTTGAAAGGGGATAAGTTTGAAGAATTCATTTCATTAAGACCTCCCCTTCAAAAAGTATTTAACAAAAGCTTCACATTAAAATAAATTTCACAATTGGAATAAATATTAACTCAGTTCATGTCACAAATATGATACAACATCAGAAAATAACAGTAAGATCATTTTTTCTACATTTTAATTATAGAATATGTATGTTAAAATTTTAACAGAAAATATTCAATAGAAAGAAAACAAGAAAATTTCAACAGAAAAATTCAATAGAAAGAAAACAAGAAAATTTTAACAGAAATATTCAAAAGAAAGAAAACAAGAAAATTTCAACAGAAATATTCAATCAAAGAATTTCAATATCATATTCCATTAAATTTAAAAACACAGTATGATCATATATCTGATTTTTTCCTAAGTCATATTTTGTTTCCTTGTCCAATTTGGCATAAAATTTAACACGGTAAAAATATAAGGAACTTGACAACATAAACTCAAAGGAATTTCGTCTTATCCTGGTTGATAGCCTAACATTAAGCAACAGAATTAAATAGATAAATGTTCAATTTTCAATGCAAAATCTAACTAAGCTATCTTCTTTGATTTATATATTAACATTAAAAATATTTACAAGATTATCTATTTTTATGGCAGTTTATAAAATATCGAGGAAATGCGGCATTATAAAATAAGAAGCTAAAAGAAAATCAAACCAGCATAGGACAACTTACTTACCAATTCAACAGTACCCTGTAAGGGTAAAATGCTTTTGTCGGTGATTTTGATACAGCTACTCTCATTGATACTATATCTGAAAAACAAATTTTCTTTGTTTACATGTTTAGCATGAAAATATCTGCGGATCCGAATTGCGGACTAACATTGAATCCGGATACTATGAATCACTGTCTGACAGTCCTAAAAATACAACCTCAGCTCGGACTGG
This sequence comes from Argiope trifasciata, assembly GCA_026543055.1. NCBI lineage: Eukaryota > Metazoa > Arthropoda > Arachnida > Araneae > Araneidae > Argiope > Argiope trifasciata. Next base: position 1,225,963 of record JAPMOQ010060822.1, read on the forward strand.
AATGGCGCACGATGAGTCACCCGAAGCAGTCTGACGGGAGCAGGTGGTTGCATGTTAGTATAAACAGTAAAGGGCAATAGCAACAAAGGCTGTTATCGCATAGGAGCAAAAAGTTTAGAGTTAAGGGGTATTAAAATACTATACTTGAGCCCTTGAATAAAAAGGTTTAGATGATATTTGATTGCGAGAACTTGAAAAAAAAAGTTGGACTGTTTGATGCTGAATTTTTTCGAGGTTGGTTGATTTTATTGGTGCAAGAGCCATTCCTGGCCATACTGCGCCAAACGTATGGTGAATAAACAAGTTCATAGTGTTAAAATATATGGTGATTTTGTATAAAAGGTGTTAAAATTCTAAAAACATTGAAATGTTTCATGATAATTGATAAGTACAATTAGTTAGTTTTTCACATTGCGTCATTAAATCTGAAACATCTAAACAGGAGGCATAACGTGAATCGATAAAAGGATTAAATATTGACTAAGTAAACAATATGGATAAAAATTGTAAGAAATTATGTCACATGATAAAACCAAAAGAAAATTCATGGAAATAAATAACAATGTTAAAGAGAAAAAATTAACCAAAAAAGCTAAATATTTTTGTATTTAGTCGGAATAATATACTTTCTTTATCCTCTTTTGGGCTTGCAAGGAGGTGGAGAACTAATCACCTCAGGGGAGTCCTCCAAGACCCCAGGCATGTTGTGTTCTAATGTGTCATTGTCACCATCTGACACACAGGATGAGCTCATCTCGGCATCAGCAGCAGATTCCCGAGATTTTTTCACTTTTGTTTCTTTTGAAGGAATATCAACGTCAGCCGAAGGGCGCGATTTGCTTTGAATAGAAATATTTGGAGTTTTTTGTATGGTACTACTGTTTATTTTGAGCATTTTAACAAGATGAGGGAAGTGTCGTTGTCTTTGTTATATTTAATGCACAAAGGATTGTTTGAGAGATTGGACCTGTGAAGAAGACTTGATGATTTTTATGTAATTAATAAGTAATAAGATGAGTAATGATTATTTTACAAATCCCCCAAGCAATAAGTTTATCTTGAATCCTACTTGTAGTTCATTTAGTGATTGTGCTGATGTCTGGAAAGACCACTGTAATCAATGACTTATAAAAGCAAACACAAATGCAAATCAAATCCTTGGTTTTAAATCTTGAATGTAAATATTTTGGGATATGGAGCGACAAAGGCTATAATCCCCTGGTTGCCACAAAGCAGCGATTAAAAGTTCTCCAAATTAACATTCCTGTATTCCGAAATGCACAGAGGAAACACCACCTGCTGGAGTGAAAAAAAAAAAGATGCGCGCACACACAGAGAGAGTCCGTTTTTGCAACTTAAGAAATATCAAAGTACTTGAGAGATTGCAGAAAGATGAGCAGATGTTTTTTGTTGGCGAAAACATGGAATAAGAGAACATCGTAGTAAATATCAGGATCATCTATTTGTAGCTTGTTCCATAACACCGTTCTGTACGTTGAATATTTTTGACATTTGAGAAGGATATGAGAAATATCGTTTATTTCTCCACATTTGCTGCACAAAGGGTTATCTGTAAGATAGTACTTATGAAGAAGTCCTGGAGTGATGATGGTTTTGCTGATTATACGGGCAATGATTTTATCTTGTATTCTGTTCTCTGTCCATTTTGAGATTGATATAATGTCGAGAAATTCACCCAATAATGGTTGATATTTACTTTTTAGGTAGTTTTCGTATGCGCTTTGTCTAGGAATTTTTTTCATTGTAGAAAAAATATCTTCAGGAGAAATCCATTCTAGAAATGGTGTAGATGCCGAGACCTTCTTCGTCAGATAATCAGCCTCTTCGTTAAAAGAAATTCCGGAATGTCCAGGAACCCACAAAAGAACTATTTCTTGATTTAGTTTTTTCCTGATATAAATTTTTGAGGCGAGTCTTTGGATGACCTTAGGAGAGTGAAAAGTGACATTTTTAAGTGCTAACAGAACTGAATAGCTATCCGAAATAATAAGATTGTGCTTTTCTGGGATTGAAAGATCGTCCACCGCTTGGCAGATTGCCAAGGCTTCGGCAGTGAATACTGAATTTAATGTATGAATTCTGTAAAGAAATTTTTGAATGCTAGAGACATCTGCAATTGAGGTGGAATTTTCAGATTTCGAGCCATCTGTAGCTATAATAAAATGATTTTTAAAGTGATTATGTAGACACTCATTGAAAGGTGAAGTAATAATCGGGATTGGTAAACCTTTGTTCTGGAAACTGAATTCATTAAAAAAAATATTGCATAAATTTGGGTTATATTGTAGATGGAGTGGCATAGTAATTATATGATCCGGTACGCAATCAAGTTGTTGGAAAGTGTTATTAATGATTTCTTTATCTTCGTCGCTCAAAAAACGATCAATCTCATTGTGATTATCAACCAAAGGTGAAAAGGACTGGTTGGACATGTGTTTTATAAAAAATTGTATAGCTAGACGTTTGATCTTATCTGAAAGTATTTCTTGGCCAGCTAATTTTAATAAGATGATGTTGAGGGTCCAAATTGGTACTCCGAGAGCTACTCTGAGTGCCATTGTTTGTATAGTGTTACAAGATTTGAATTGTGTTTCGGAAAATTTATTAATTATGGCCAATTATACAAGAATATGCCAAGTATGCTGTTGTTAGCGATTGTAATTAGGTGTTAGGTGTGATTCTTGGTTTTACTCATACTTCAAAAACGAAACAACAACAGTTTCAAACTTAAGAATCATCAGTTGAGTTGTTACAAGTGTAATATGAATATCTCATGTATAAACAATATTATCTTTTACATTCGACCATCCTTACTATGGGCCGACTTCCCTCTAATACAGCTTATAATCTTTTAAGTGATATGGTAAGCGTCTAACACTTGTTGGTCGAGTTCCATGCGTGTATTTTCATCGGAATCCTCATAGCAATTACTGGTAATTAGGTCTTCACTAGCACCATCATATGGTGATAAGGTGAAACAGTTTCAACTGAGAAGCATGAGCTGTAGTTGTATAATTAAATTGTCTTTTTATTTCTTGTCCAACTGTGTGTAGGTCAGAAATTTGATAAGTATCCGATGGTAATACCTTGATGACTGTTAAGGGACCTCTGTACTATGAGTTTTAGAATTCGGAAATGAAGTTTGTTCAGGCAGTAGTCTTACAACCACAAAATCACATTTATTGTAATTTTGTGCTGCACATCGATGTTTATCACAATTCTTTGTTATTTTTTCTTGTGCAACTTTGATATTTTCGTGGGCATCTCTTTGCAATTCAGTTGGCTTTACGCACTTATTGCATGTTGACAGCAGATCTTCAGGAAAATGTCTCAATTTTATTGGTATGTATCCATACAAAAGTTAAAAAGGAGCACTTCTGGTAATATCTTATCCCAATCTTTGTGAGATTCTGTTTGAACACCAGATGATATCATTGGAATGAGTATTCGATTAATGCGTTGAACTTGTCCATTGGCTTGCGGTCTTTGACTAGAATTAAATGTATGCTTAATTGTAAACTGTTTGCAATAGTCTTCAAAAAGCAAAGACGAGAAACGACTTCCTCTGTCTCTGATGATACGCCTTAGACAATCAAAGTCATTAATAAATTCATCTAGGTGCTTTAAAACGCTTTTGGGTGAACAATTAGGACATGGACGTAGACGTACAAATTTAGTCATATTATCGACAAAAACTAACAGCTTCTTATTTCTAGTCGTACTCGTCACAAAAGGACCAAGGGAATCCATGTGAATAATTTCAAATGGGCGACTTCCAAGTGATATAGAATTCAATATGCCTTGGCATTTTCCTCCTGGTACTTTTGAATATGCACATATGACACATTGTCTAATGTGTTGCTTAATGTAGCTTTTCATAGGGGAAAACCAAAAATTGTTTACATATCATTTGAATAACTCTTTCGATTCCAAAATGACCAGCGAAGTCACGAACGCGAACTGCAAGGTACTTTCTCATTGATTTTGGCATTACAAAGTTTTCGCATATTCGTCATTGCCTTTGATGATGTCAGGACCCTCAAAAGTATCATCATTCACAACATAAAACAGCACTTCCCGCAGATTTACTTTGTATATAATTACGTCAATAATAATGATTCCAAGCGATTCTTTCACACCTCCTATACCTCTAATTGGAACAGTAACTTTTCTGTTTATGTTTTTATTTAACCGTTGTGCAAAACTATATATCAACATAGATATATCAGCTGCGGTATCCATAAAAAAATTTGTATTTTCTCCTTCAATACTGATATTGTTTGTTGTGTTATTAATGCTACTAGCAGCCGAAATTGCGTTGACTAATGGTAAAGGTATTTTATTTGGACATTCTTTTGTTCCGTGACCCTCCATTTTACATGCAGTACAAAACTTTGGTCGCTTCGGCTGTGTACAATCACGAGAAAAATATCCACTTTCAAAGCGATTATAGCAGATGGTTGCACTGTTTTTAAATCTATTTGGATCAGTTTGCTCACTAACGACACCATTTTCTTCTCTTGGAAACTTAATGTTATTGAGTTTACGACTAAAATGGCAATTTTTCTTGAAACTTTCCTTTAGTACAATAAATTCACGAACCTTTTCAGCAAGTATGTATGGGGAAACTGTTTGTGATCATTGAATATAACAGCTGTACATAAAATTACCATCAACTAAATAAAGTGTAATGATGCTGTTAATTCCTCTTAAATTTAAAGCACTTTTGCCCAATTTGTTTAAGAAAGAAAGAAAAAAAAACTAAACGGATGGACACACTGAAGATTGCTGCGATGACAGAAGCTGGGAATTCTTTGTTTTGGGAGCTAAAATCGTTCAGAAAGATTTCACATGGATTGGAAGTAAAATAGGGAAAATCGGTATTCTTATTAGATGCTTCAGATAAAAATTAAGGATTTGAAACGATAAGTACGAAAACGAAAAAAATGTGCAAATTTTATCCATCCGTCGAATTTGTAAAATAAGTAAGCAACTCCAAAACTGCAACTTTATTACAGTTGTAAGCCCTTTCGACTTTAATGTATCTTGCTTTCTCACAAAAACGTGGAGCGTTTTCCACAGAATGATTTTTAAATCTTTTCACTTGCTGCGGCAGAATTATCTAATTAATAATAATTAATCGTAGATTAATTGATAATTAAAAGGCAACAATATCTTCTGCCTTCGAAAATTATTATGGCTATTCCACCTTAGAAAATACCATTAAAAACAAGTGTATTATTTTGAAGGTTACCCTTATACCCTTAAAAACAATACCCTTTAATAATATCCTGACTTAAGAAAATTCTTCTAAAAGATCCCTATGATTTCCTTGTTTGTGGTTAACAAGTGTAGAAAATCCCCATTAAAATCTCATAGTATATGTTCACAGGTATAAAATTATATATAGGTACATTAGCTAATGATAAAATTTTCATCAGCCTTTCCTCGTTTCGTTTTGTGTTATATTCGTCGCTTCTGTTTATACAAAAATCCCGCCACACACAAACATTATTTTTGTATATTTATGATATAAATATAAAATTACATTAAAAGTTTTTTTGATTTGCAGCGGGAGCTTCTCTATTCATAATGTTTCCGAACGCTCAAATCAAAACTAATAAACAATACAAGATCAAAACAGTGAATTATTAATAGAAAAATAATACAATGTAAACTAATAATAATGCTAAAAATATTAGCATTACTCTTCAAATGAAATAATATTATGAATCAACAAACTTCAAATAATTAAACTTCGCTACAACCGAGAATTAAAAACATGTTAACAAAATGTATAGTTAATATTCTCACAACTAATTATTATTTGTTCTTAGTTTTATTTGCTTGAAAAAAAAATCTCTGAACTGTGAGATGCCAAGATGAACTTCTCTAGATCAATTCTGCATCATTTCATGTATTTTTTAAAATTTAAATGAAAGAAAGCGTGCAAATAGAGCCTCACCCTATTATCTGAATTGGTGTCAGTATATATACAAAGAAATATTGCGAGAGGTGTATGGATAAGAAAATATATTCATATAAACACTAATAGTAAAATTTTTTATTATTATTATTAAAATCATTAAGTTTATTTACATGGCCAATTTAAACAACATAACATTTTATCACAAACATTAAATATGTTTATATGACCTCTTTTCATTTAAAGGTAACATGATCTTCATCCATAGCAGTTAGTAGGATGAAATGATACAAAGCCTTATTATTTATATCAAATGTTTCTTTAATACTTTTAATACAAGATTTCATGGTAAAAACAAATTCTTTGGAGTTTAATGATGATGAATGACTATAAGATTTTGAAGACAAGACTCTCTCGAATTCACATATTATAAAGATAACAACTTAAAGTTTCATGTGTGTATATATCTAGATTACCTTAACATAATGGCGTTTCATATACATAAACTGGTCCTCCTATATCGGTCAGATGATGTTCATCTACAGCACCTTCTGTTTCATACATATAAACTGGTCCTCCTATTTCAGTCAGATGATATTCATCTACAGCACCTTCTGTTTCATACATATGAACTGGCCCACCTATTTCAGTCAGATGATGTTCATTTACTGGTCCTCCTATGTCAGTCAGATGATATTGATCTACAGCACCATCTGTTTCATACACATAAACTGGCCCTCCTATATCAGTCAGATGATGTTCATCTACAACACCTTCCGTTTCATACACATAAACTGGTCCTTCTATACCAGTCTGATGAGACTCATCAACACCACCTTCTGTTTCGTACATATAAACTGGTCCTTCTACACCAATTTGATGGTGTTCATTGACAGTACCTTCCGTTTCACACACATAAATTGGTCCTCCTATATCAGTCAGATGATGTTCATTTATAGTACCCTCCGTTTCGCACACATAAGCTGGTCCTGTTATATTAGTTACATGTTGCTCATTTACAGTACCTTCTGTTTCATACATATAAACTGGTCCTTCTATGTGAGTCTGAAGAGGTTCATTTAGAGTAACTTCCGTTTCAGGCACATAAACTGGTCCTTTTATATTAGCCTTATGTGCTTCAGCTACAGTATCTTCCGTTTCACACGTATTAACTGTTCCTTCAGCATTAGTCTGATCATTTTCAACTATAGTAGCTTCCGTTTCACACACATAAACAGGTCTTTCGATATTAGTCTGATGAGGTTCAACCACAGAAGCTTCCTTTTCATACACGTAAACTGGTCCTTCTACAACAGTCTGATGAGGTTCAACTACAGTAGCTTGAGTTTCACACATATAAATTGGTCCTTCTACAACAGTCTGATGAGGTTCAACTACAGAAGCTTCCGTTTCACATACATAAACTGGTACTTCTACAACGGTCTGTTGAGGTTCAACTACAGTAGCTTCCGTTTCACATACATAAACCGGTCCTTCTACAACAGTTTGAAGAGGCTCATCTACAGTAGCTTCCGTTGCATGCACGTAAACTGGTACTTCTATGTTAGTCTGATGAGGTTCCTCAACAGTACCTTCTAAAGCAGTTTTCTTACAGTACTTTTCAGAATAATTTACATGAGTTTGATAATGTTTCTTTAAGTGCTGTTTCAGAGCAAACTTTTTGTTGCATACATCACAAAAAAATGATTTTTCATTTGAATGTATAAGAAAATGGGTTTTTAAATGAGCTTTCTGATTAAACTGCTTGTCGCAGATATCACAAGAATACGGTTTCTCTTTTGTATGAGTTAGATTATGTGTTTTTAGATGACCTTTTTGAGTAAACTTTTTATCACATACATCGCAAGGATAGGGTCTTTCATTTACATGCACAGCTAAGTGCCTTTTTAAATGAGAAGATTGGGGAAATTCTTTACCACAAATATCACAGACGTAGGATTTTACAGCAGTATGAATTTGATAATGAGTCTCCGCTTCACTGATATTAGGAAATGTTTTGCCACATACATCACAAATAAAATGATTTTCTTGAGACAGAAAATGTTTACTTACATCGTATTTCACGGATGATTCTTTGCCACTTATTTCATCAGAATTACGTTTTTCTTCAGCATGACGGTGTAAATGCCTATTTAAATACAATTTCTGTGAAAATTCTTTGAGACAAACATGACAAGAAAAAGGTTTTCTATCTTCATGCAAAAAAAAATGTATATCTAAGAGACGTTTCTGAGAAAATTCTTCATTGCATACATGGCAGGAAAACACTTTTTTATTTGGATGAAGACGAGAATGTCTATATAAAGTACTTTTCTGACTGAATTGTTTACCACATATATCACACGAAAAAGGTTTTTCTTTCGTGTGAATAACCATATGTTGCTTTAAATAACGGTTCTGTGAAAATTTCCTACCACAATCATCACATTTGAAGCTCTTTTTACGAGATGCCACTGTACTTGAATCATTTGCATCAGTGTTACATTCTTCGACACATTGATCACTATCGAAGTCAACTTCCTCAGTTTGGACACAGACATCCATCCTCTATACTCTAAAATATATTTCTCAAAAATACAAGGCGTAAATGGTCGTAATGGAGAACAGAACTATTTCTTTTAAAGTCCACGTTTCTAAATGTTCAGTATTTCAACAAAAAATTAGGGTTTTCGGTAGTATTTGGTCATCTTCAGCAATCATCTAAAAAAGAAAATTAAAATTTAGAGCCACTTCATTTCTGTAAAGTTTTATCATTCTTGGCATTGCAATGAATAACAAATATTTTGACGTTTTGTCGAATAAAAATTAACAGATTCTTAAAACCATTAAACGGATATTACTTAAAATATGCATATAATATAAACAAATATACTTCGAGCAAGAATGTTCATCCATTCTTTTAAGTACTTCTGCATTAGTCTGCAATTTATACAGAGCAGAGAAAAATGTTTACTCTTAGGTATTTCCATGGTCTAGTGAAGAACACTCCAAGCGCTTTAGTAATTATTTCTTTCCAACAGACATTTTGTCATTGAAGGTTCTAATACACAATCCTTGTTGGTATATATAATTAAGAATTAAATCGATTAACGTAACTTTTATTGTTCGGTTTTGTCTACCATAAAACTTATTAAGCAATTAATCGAATTTTGTGAAGAAAAAAAACAAAAATGATTTCTGTAAATTTTTTCAAAATCAATTCTGCAGTATCTTAGAAGTAGGAAGCTGAAAAGTTTTTTTCACTCCCTAACTTTGACTGATTATAACATCATCAATTTGTATTACGAAATCGTAACTCAGATGTAAATGAATCTATCTACCTTTGTCTTCCAACTTGCCGAGAGGAATTTTTTACATTTATGTAAAAGAAAATACCAACGAGGAGCTGGTAAAATTTTCTTAATATGCAGATATTTTAAATTTTTTTTGTTTAGAAAATGAATAATTCATTTACAGAATAAAAGGAACACTAAAGAAATTCAGTTTTAACATTAAGTAAAAGAAACATTTTATTGAAATGGTTACAACGTTACAAAATAAAAATAAAAAATCATCATTATCAAATGATTTTTCTAAAGATGACATATATTCAGAAATAAATAAAAATGTTTCAACTGTGAATAGTACTGCTGGCTTTTATGTTATTGATGTGGATTTTGAACAAGTGACTTGATTTAATAACACACAATCACGCATTAATAGATTTCTTTATTATATGTAGTCAGTCATACACATTAGTGGATTTTGATGTACAAAATGAACAATACAGTGGAATTTCGATTATTACAAATAACTGAAATCAATCCAGATGCGGTAAATGACGATAAAAATGTCATTTTTTAAGGAAGGAAAAATTGAATTAGCTCATAATTTATTTAATTTATCCAAAATATTCAATGCTAATTGAAATACAAAATCAATGTTAAATTTTGTATAATTACATACCGCATTAACATATCAATGTTTTAATAAATTAATTGGTCTATAAAGTACTTTGGGATTATCCTGTCGACCTGCCAATGCTTGCGAAAATGCGCCAATCCCTTAGCGTCATCATCTATATATATACCTATAATAAAGCTCAATGTGTGTGTTGGTTCTGTACAGGCCAGACCGTAAGTCCTACAGCTACCAAATTTAATACATGTGTACCTTGGAGGTCGGGAATGTGTAACTCGGGGCTTCTTTTTCTAATTTTTAATTAGAATTTGAATTAATTAAAAATTAAGCGAAATTTCACCGTTTTTCGGCTATAACTTGCTATAATATTATTGCACAAACGTGATTTTTACATCAAGTTAAAGACAAAAGAATTAGCTTTCTAATGGTATCAATGTTTAAATATACACCGAAGAGCCATTACATTATGACCACCCTCCATCTATGAGAATGGGCTTGCCCAGGAGCAGAACCACTGCGCGTGCGTGGTTGATATTGGAGTATATAAAACGGGTATGCAGTGTCTTTCTAAATATAGTGCGATTAGCGACATAATGGGAAAAGCAGCGGATTTATCAGACTTTGATAAAAGTCAAATCGTTATGGCTCGGTGACTTGGAACATCAATATCAGAAACGGCGCGTTTAGTGGGCTGTTCACGTGCAGTTGTTGTGAGCACATATCGAAGGTGGTGCAGGGATGGTGAAACGGCAAGTCGCCGGCCAAAAGTGTGTCGTCCACGGCGCATTGATTACAGAGGAGAGCAGAGATTACTACGCATTGTTCGCCGTGACCGAAGGGCTACAACAGCCGAAATCCCCACCAGCTACAACAGTGGTGACCCAGGCAATGTTTCTCAACACACTGTGCAGCGTACATTGTTGCGTATGGGCCTACGCTGCCGGAGGCCGAAGCATGTTCCTGCACTAACGGAACGTAATCGCCAGATGCGTCTGCTATGGGCCAAGAAACATCGGAATTGGACACCAGAGGAATGGAAGAATGTTGCTTGGTCCGACGAATCACGTTTTCTGGTCCATCACTTCGACGTTCGTGTGAGAATACGCCGATTTCCAAATGAACCCCTTGCTCCCGAATGCGCAGTTGGACGGAGACAAGCCGGTGTGGGGGTATTATGGTGTGGGCAATGTTTTCATGGAGCACATTAGGACCCATAATCCCCATAGAACTATTCTTGACATCTGGAAGTTACGTGAACATGGTTGCAGACCAGGTTCCCCCATTCATGGCAACAGTGTATCCTGCGGGGGATGGCGTGTACCAACAGGATAATGCACCATGTCATAAGGGTGGAATCGTCACGGATTGGTTCGAGGAACATTCCAGTGACTTTCAAGTCATGTCTTGACGCCCAAACTCACCTGACATTAATCCAATAGAGAATTTGTGGTCCTACTTGGAAAACCAAATTCGTGCTGCCAAGCTACCCCCTCGCAATATGAGGGAATTGCAGGACCAGTTGGTGTGCGCTTGGTACCAGATACCTCAGACTACCTATCAGCACCTTGTGGAATCAATGCCACGGCGGGTGCCAGCAGTTTTGAGAGCTAAAGTGGGTCCTACATGTTATTAACAGGGTGGTCATAATGTAATGGCTCTTCGGTGTTAACGTAAGGCTTCTATTTTTAACGACTTTTTAAAGAAATATTTTAACCATATTTTTCAACAATATATTTCGGATAAAACAATAAAATTTAATCTGCATGAGCACGTCAAGGGCAAAAAAAATAAGGTTTTATCAGCGTGTTGCCATCACATTGATATAAGTCCAAATATTTTTAAAAATCAACTATTATTGCAAATTAAATGTAAAAAATGTGACTTTCAGCACGTGACTGTATGAAAATAAATAAATATTAAATGTTACATTTTCTAAAAAATTAAACGCAAGGAAAAGATTTCAATGATCATCCTTATTTACGGTAAACCTGACTGAATTTATACCGGATATGCATTCAATTCGGGCCAAATGGCCAATTAGTAAAGTATTAGTAATAGGCATTCATATTGTTCAGTACTGTTAACTTGGTCTAAATGAAGTAAAATAATAACATTTTATCTAGCTTGAGTGAAACAAAGCATTGATGAATAATGAGTTTCAGATTTCTTCATACTTTGCTCTGTGAACCATATTTCACAAAACATTTTTATTAATATTTTAAATAAAAGTTGCTACTTCAATCAATCTTCTAAATCAATAATTAAAACTGACTGATTTATAAAAATATATATTATTATGAAAACGTATTGTTTTAAATCTTTCCGTCCACCATCTTAAAGAAGATATCAATTTCAGGCCAATCAATACCTGGAATTACTCCAAGGCTGATAATCAAATGAATATGTGTTGCGTATATGAATGAATGCGCGCGTGTGTGTGTATTAAGGAACTGCACACCAGGCCATATAATCTAGAGCTGTCACACTCGGTATTAACATATTTACTTTGGAGGACAAAAAATATATCGTAAGAAAGGTCTTTTTTTAAATTTTAGTTATTTAAAAATTAAGCTAACATTTGGAATTTTTCTGCGATAATTCTCGAAAATATTACAGGAAAAAATTGTTTTTCAAATCCACTTAATTTTTGTTTTTCATTTACAATGTTTTTACCTATAAATTAAGTTTCTATTTTTAATGAATTTTTTAAAAAACATATTGTAACTATATTTTCCAACAATTCATTTCTCACAAAATGAAAGTAGAATTTAACCTGCAAGAGTACGTTAAGAGTGTACCAGTGTTTTTGCCATCACTGTGACAAAAACTCAAACAGAATGATTAAATTAACTCTTATTGTAAATTAAACAGAGGAAAGTGGGATGCTCAGCACGTGTTGAAATGATAGCGTATTGCAATGGAATAAATATATCGTGATATTTTCCAAAAAAATTTATAATACTTTATTGCAAATCATATACATATATATATATACACAGTCGATTCCGGTTAATCGGACCACATCGGGACGCGATCATTTTGGTCCTAATAACCGGCTGGTCCGATAACACGAACATGCTCTATGTTACAAGATGAGACGTGCAATACGTAACATATTAAAATGTCATTATGACCTTTATTATGCGGCACACGCGTATGGCGAATATACAAACTAGAACTACTGTTGCTTATGAACTTTATTCATTGAAAAATAAATTTACAAACAAATTCTTCGAAACGATCTACTAGATACTCAGCATGCGAAGCACAATAAAAAAAAAGTTTTTATCAAATTCCAGTCAACGTTTGGAGAACTTACTACCGAGCTGTCCGTTCTAAGAAACTAAGTGCTTGCTCACCTCTCGCTAGTTCTTTTTCCTTTCGGACTTCTTGCTGTACACAGGCGACTTGTGGCTTCTTTTTCATCTTCCCTGCCACGTTCTTTGGTCCATTTAAACGGAATTTTGGTTCAAATAAGCGAATAATATTAGGCTTATGTACATAGGATTTGTTTCGGTTCTTTAAAATTCGGTCCAAATAAATGGCTGGTCCGATTACCCGGTGGTCCAATTAACCGGATTCGACTGTATATATATATATATATATATATTAGTTCAATGAAAAAATAATCGTAACTCATCTATAATAATACGAGTTACGTGACTATCGAAGCTTGAATATATTTGGCTGATAAGTTATAAAGAGGGCAAGGTATGTAAGTATTTAATTGAAAATTTTAGAATGTATTATTCATGGCGAACCAGCTGGTTGCCAAAGGCTGGTAGTAATAAAATGAATTTCGGGTTACTGGCGCAAAGTTACGTTTTGGTGATAATATAGAGTTTAGCGAGAATGGTCGATGGAATAATCCAAAGGAACAAAAATGGGTGACGAGATCATCCCAAAGTACGATCAATTGGTTCGTTATATTTACTAAGAGAGTTTTGTTTGCGAATTTCTTCTTTTTCCTCCTTAAAGCAACCCACATAAATAGAATTCCATTGCATTCATTCGCAAAGTTCCTAGAATATTTTTGAATGATAATAGGTATTTTTACAACGAAATTATTTTAAAGAGAGACACAAATGTAGCACTATAGAGTCAGCTGACGTTGTGCAATTGGCGAACATTAGAAAGGAAAAAGGTCTAGTAGTTTGCGATTTTTAACGATTATTTGCCAGCATTCAGTAAAAACACAAATACCAGGCAGTTACTTTGTAACGAACAAGCTTATCGGTATTTTTCAGTTAGCATGGCAGCAATTATCATCACGTTAAATTACTAGGACCAGATGTGAAAAAATATTGATGATACCTTAGCAATATAGTAAACCTAGTAACAAAATGTAGCAACTTAAACTAGTATCAAAATTTGGCATCACTGCTAGAGCTAATGGCGTGCCAAAGGAGAAGTGCCGCTATATAACCACTTGTTTATCATAAAGCACTGTTAAGTATAAAATAATGACAACCTTATTTTATACTGAATTTCGTCTTAAATATGTGACATATATATAACTTGGCAATATAGCAAAATGTAATAACCAGTGCTAATGGCGTTCTAAATTAAAAGTATTGGTATATCATCAATTATTACATATCGCACTTAAGTAGAAAATACTGGCAACAAAAATCATATTCATCTTAAATATGATGTTGCACATATGACTTATCTATAAACAGGAAAAAAGTAGGCAATATTTAACTTGCAATACTCATAGACTAATTCTGATAATTATGAGAAACCAAAAAGAATGCACAAGTATATTAACTCACGTTCCAAAATCCTCAAATATTAATGCACTCACAAAAATCCGCGTTCCAGTAATTTTAAAATGGGAACGTAGCAGGAAAGTCTCAATTTAGTCACCTTTGGCGTTAAGTAGGTTCACAGGAAAAACTGGTTGCACCTAATCATATCTCTTTAGTACAAGTTTGATATTCATGATTACTTTAAAAATGTATTTTTATACGCCTAATTTTACGCCTGCTTCTTCCCGCTTATCTTTCGGCTTCTCGCTTCGCTTGTCGATCCTGTTCAGCTTCTTCAACTAAAATATCGGGTCGATCTTATTTTAGCCCACCTTTGGCGAATAATAAGAATTTTTTTGGCGAAAGGTAAGAATTCTTTTTTTTTTTAACCTTTTAATTCAAATACTTTCGATTTGGCGAGATTTTGAAAAAGTCGCCAGAGGTTTGCTAAAATAGGATTTTACCAAAATATCAACCATTTCTTTACCATAGTTTTTACTACTTAATATTAACTTTTTCAAATCTGGAATTTTCAAGTCACTAGATGGAGCATCTTCGGATAATTCTTCGGTTACAAAACGTAACTGTTCCATACGAAGTTGCGGCAAAAACATTTTATACTTAAAACGGAATTGAAAATTAAAATGACCGGTTTATCCCACTTCTGAATTGTAATAAATGACTTATAAATGCAAACCCAAATCGAATGCTTGGTTTAACACATACTTCAAAAGCGAAACAACAACAGTTTCAAAATTAAGAATCATGAGTTGAGTTGTTACAAGTATAATATGATACTATTATATGATTGCTATTAGGCGATAGGTAGGATCGAACCTGGGTCCTTACGGATGGTAACCAGATGACATGACGACAAGACTAAAAGTGATCACTCAGTCTTGAGTATGTTATCTGGCTTATAAAGCTTCCACTACAATACTCCCCCTTCAGTGGGAGGTGAGACGAACGATATTTTTGTTTCGGTTTTAGTAGTGATCTTATTGGCTGTTGAATTTTTAATGCGTCTTACCCATTTTTCTTTTTGGCTGATTATTTATCAGCTTTCTTTTTACTCTTTATTGGCTGATTATTTATCACCATTTTTTATTTTGCTGATTATTTATCAGTCTTTTTTATTTCCTGATTATTTATCAGTTTTTTTTATCATTATTATTGCTATTTACTGAATATTTATCAGTCTTTTTTTTCTCACTTGCTGATTATTTATCAGCTTGATTTATTTTTATTTGGTTGATTATTTATCGCCATTTTTTTAATCGGCTGATTATTTATCACCGTTTTTTTAAAAATTCTTTTCGGGTAGAGGGCGCCACAACAGCTAAATGAAGGTTGCATTTTTTGTTTATTTTCATCGTTCCTAGGTCACCAATGTTGCTATTGGCGATAGGTAGGATCGAACCTGGGTCCTTACGGATGGTAACCAGATGACATGACCACAAGACTAAAAGTGATCACTCAGTCTTGAGTATGTTATCTGGCTAATAAAGCTTCCCCTACATATCTCATGTATAAGCAATATTATCTTTAACACCCCGATCAAAGATAGATATTTGCTCCTGTGATAATTATTTGAGGCGATTTCGGTAAATTCTTTCTCGGATCAGAGAGATATCCTCCTGGGTGATCCACTGTGTGAATGGCGTAAATTCCTTGACTGCTTTTGTAAGAGCGTCTGCATTTTCACTCCATGCAATACCAGAGTGACCAGGTATTGCATGGATAATTTTAGGCGAATGGTATTGATGTTTTTAAGTGAAATCAAAGCAGAATAACAGTCCGAAAGAATTAGAATATCTTTATTTAGGACTTTCGATTCATTTAGAGTTTGGGAGATTGCTAAAGCTTCAGCTGTAAAAATGGTGTTCATGTTTTGGAAGTAAGAAATTGCAGCAATAGAGGTGAAGAATTGTGATTTTGAACCATCAGTGGCTATGAAGAAATAATTCGGAAAAGTGTTCTGGATGCACTCACTGAAGTTCGCTGCGATGTCAGAAGACGAAAATTCTTTATTTTGGGAACTGAAATCGTTCAGAAAGATTTTACGAAGATCGGAGCTAGAACGGGGAAAATTGGTATTCTTATTAGATGCTTCAGATAACAATTAAGGATTTGAAACGATAAGTACGAAAACGAAAAAGTGTGCAATTTTTATCCATCCGTTCAATTTGTAAAGTGAGTAAGCATCTCCAAAACTGAACTATAATCACAGTTGTAAGCTCTTTCGACTTTAATGTATCTTGCTTTATCACAAAAACGTGGAACGTTTTCCACAGAATGATTTTTAAATCTTTTGACTTGCTGCGGCAGAATTATCTAATTAGTAATAATTAGCCCTAGATTAATTAATAATTAAAAGGCAACAATATCTTCTGCCTTCAAAAATTATTATGGCTATTCCACCTTAAATACCATTAAAAGCAAGTGTATTATTTTGAAGGTTACCCTTATACCCTTAAAAACAATACCCTTTAATAATATCCTGACTTAAGAATATTCTTCTAAAAGATCACTATGATTCCCTTGTTTGTGGTTGACACGTGTAGAAAATCCCTATCAAAATCTCATAGTATATGTTCACAGGGATAAAATCATATATAAATACACTAACTAATGATAAAATTTTCATCAGCCTTTCCTCGTTTCGTTTTGTGTTATGTTAGTCGCTTCTGCTTATACAAAAATCAAGCCACACACTCACTCTTTATTTCCGTATATTTATGATATAAATATAAGATTACATTAAACGTATTTTTGCCTTGCAGCGGGAGCTTTTCTATTCATAATGTTCACGAACACTCAAATCAAAACTAATAAACAAAACAAGCTCGAAACAGATAGTGAACTATTAACAAGAAAAAAAATACAATGTAAACTAATAACAATGCTAAAAATATTAGCAATAATTTTCAAATGAAATAAGAATATTATGAATTAAATAATTTCGGGTCGATCTTATTTTAGCTCACCTTTGGCGAATAATAAGAATTTTTTGGCGAAAGGTAAGAATTCTTTTTTCTTAACCTTTTAATTCAAATACTTTCGATTTGGAGAGATTTTGAAAAAGTCGCCAGAGGTGGGCTAAAATAGGATTTTACCCAAATTTCAACTATTAACCTCTGCTGCAATTGAGAATTAAAAAACAACAACATATAAATAAAATGTATAGTTAATGCTCTCATAACTAACTAGTATTCATATTTAGTTTTATTTGCATGTAAAAAAAAATCTCTGAACTGTCAGATGCCAAGATGGATTTCTTTAAATCAATTGTGTATCATTTCATGTTTTTTTAAAAATTTAAATAAAAGAAAGTATTAAATAAAGTTTCTTCCTATTATTTGAATTGGGGTCAGTATATATACAAAGAAATATTGCGAGATGAGTATGGATCAGGAAATAGATTCGTATAAAAACTAATAGTAAAGAATTAATTTTTTTATTAATATCATAATGTTTATTTAAATTTCGAAGTTATTTAACATTACATTTTATCACAAACATTAAAACATGTTTATATGCCCTCTTTTCATCAAAAGGTAACATGATCTTTATTAATAGCAGACAGCAACGAATGAAATGATACAAAACATTATTATTTACATCAAATGTTGCTTTGATACTTTCAATACAAGATTTCATAGAAAAATTAATTTTTTGGAGAACGATGAGAATGAAAGTCTGTATGATTTTCAAGACTCTCTCGAATTACAATTATAAGTAAGACGGCTTAAAGTTTCATATATATGGGAATATATATCCAGATTACCTTAACATAATGGCGTAGCAACCGCTTCATATACATAAACTGGTCCTCCAACATCAGTCAAATGATGTTCATCTACAACACTTTCCGTTTCATACACATAAACTGGTCCACCTATGCCAGTTACAGGATGTTCATCTACAACACTTTTCGTTTCATACACATAAACTGGTCCTTCTACAGCAATCTGATGGTGTTCATTTACAGTGCCTTCCGTTTCACACACATAAACTGGTCCTCCTATATTAGTCAGATGATGTTCATCTATAGTACCCTCCGTTCCACACACATAACCTGGTTCTCCTGTATTAGTTAGATGATGTTCATCTACAGTACCTTCTGTTTTATACATATAAACTGGTCCTTCTACAACAGCCTGATGAGGTTCAACTATAGTTGCTCCCGTTCCACACACATAAACTGGTCCTTCTACAACAGTCTGCTGAGGTTGAATTGCAGTTGCTCCCGTTCCACACACATAAACTGGCCCTTCTACAACAGTCTGCTGAGGTTGAATTGCAGTTGCTTCCGTTTCACACACATAAACCGGTCCTTCTACAATAGTCTGAAGAGGCTCATCTACAGTAGCTTCTGTAGCATGCACGTAAACTGGTACTTCTATGTCAGTCTGATGAGGTTCCTCAACAGTACCCTCTAAAGCAGTTTTCTGACAGTACTTTTTAGAATATTCTACATGAGTTTGATAATGTTTCTTTAAGCTCTGTTTCACAGTAAACTTTTTGTTGCATATATCACAAGAAAATGATTTTTCATCCGAATGTATGAGACTATGTGACTTTAAATGAGTTTTCTGATTAAACTGCTTGTCGCAGATATCACAAGAATACGGTTTCTCTTTTGTATGAGTTCGATAATGTGCTATGAAATGACCTTTCTGAAAAAACTTTTTACCACATGCATCGCAAGAATAGGGTCTTTCATTTACATGCACAGCTAAGTGCCTTTTTAAATGAAAAGATTGGGGGAATTCTTTACCACAAATACTACAGGTATAGGATTTTTCAGCAGTATGAATTTGATAATGAGTCTCCGCTTCTCTGATATTAGGAAATGTTTTGCCACATACATCACAAACTAAATGATTTTCTTGAGACAGAAAAATAGTATAATTATCAACTACATAGTATTTCAGGGATGATTCTTTGCCACTTATCTTCTGAGAATCACGTTTTACAGTAGTATGTCGACGGCGTAAATGTCTATCTAAATTCCTTTTATAGGAATATTCTTTGAGACAAACATGACAAGAAAAAGGTTTTCTATCTTCATGCAAAACAAAATGTATATCTAAAAGACGTTTATGAGGAAATACTTCATTGCATACATGGCAGGAAAAGATTTTTTTATTTGAATGACGGAGATAATGATTAACTAAAGTACTTTTATTACTGTATTGGATACCACATATATCACATGAAAAGGGTTTTTCTTTCGTGTGAATAAACATATGTTGCTTTAAATAACCTTTCTGAGAAAATTTCTTGCCACAATTATCACATTTAAAGCTCTTTTTACGAGATGCCGCGGTACTTGAATCACTTGCATCAGTGTTAAATACTTCAACATACTGATCGCTATCGAAGTAATCTTCCTCAGTTTGAACACAGGCATCCATCCTCTAAAATATTTTTCTCAAAAATACAAGGGAGAGTATAGAACTATTTCTTTTAAAGTCCACGTTTCTAAATGTTCTTTATTTCAACAAAAAATTAGGGTTTTCGGTAGTATTTGGTCATCTTCAGCAATCATCTAAAAAAGAAAATTAAAATTTAGAGCCACTTCATTTCTGTAAAGTTTTATTATTCTTGGTATTGCAATGAATAACAAATATTTTGATGTTTTGTCGAAAAAAAATTAGCAGATTCTTAAGCACATTAAACGGATCAACGGATATTACTTAAAACATACATATGATATAAACAAATCAAATAATGTTCATCCCTTCTTTTAAGTACTTCTGCGTCTGTCTACAATTTATACAGAACGGAGAAAAATGTTTGCTGTTAGGTTATTATCACGGCCTGGTGAAGACCTCTCCAAGCGCTTTAGAAATTAATTCTTTCAAACAGACATTTTGTCATGGAAGGTTCTAATACATAATCCTTGTTGGTATATATCATTTCGAATTGAATCGATCAACTTAGCTTTTAATGTTCGGTTTCGTCTACCATAAAATCATATTAAGCAATTAATCGAATTTTGTGAAAAAAAAACAAACGATTTCTGTAAATTTTTTCAAAATCAATTCTGCAATCAAAATCAATCTTCGAAGTTGGAAGCTGAAAAGTTATTTTCACCTTTGACTGATTCTAACATCATCAATTTGCATTGCGAAATTGAAACTCGGATGTAAATGAATCTATCTACCTTTGTCTTCCAACTTGCCGAGAGGAATTTTTTACATTTATGTAAAAGAAAATACCAACGAGAAGCTGGTAAAATTTTCTTAATATGCAGATATTTTAATTTTTTTTTTGTTTAGAAAATGAATAATTTATTTACAGAATAAAAGAAACACTAAAGAAATTCAGTTTTTAGTTAGTTTAGTTATATTAACGACCCGTTTAAAGCAACACGAGGGCTGTTTTGGGATGGACCTCGTAATTTTGAACCACGGTCAGATGACGAGGACGACACCTGAACTGGCACCCCCCTCTCCACACCAGCGGGAGGACATTTGGCCTGACAGATTTAACGTGCAACAGACCCCCTCACACGACGGTTCTTCGGTGGAATCGAGTCTCGAACCAGAAACCTTCCGGTTCCGAAGCCGAGACTTTACCACCGGGCCACCGCGGCCCACTAAAGAAATTCAGATAATAACATTAAGTAAAAGAACCATTTTATTGAATTGTTTACAATGTTACAAAATAAATAAAAAAATCATTATTATCAAATGATTTTTCTTAAAATGATATATATTCGCAAATAAATAAAAATATTTCAACTGTGAATAGTACTGCTCACTTTTATGTTATTGATGTGGCTTTTGAACAAGTGACTTCTTTTAATAATACACAATAACTCATTAATAGATTTCTTCATTATACACTGAAGTGACAAAAGTCATGGGATGACTGTTAATATCGTGTCGGTCCTCCTTTTGCCCGCCGACGTGCAACTCGACGTGTCATGGAGTCCACATGTCGTTGGACGTCCTCTGCAGGAATATTGAGCCATGCTGTCTGTATAGACGTCCATAATTGTGAAAGTGTGGATGGTGCAGGAGTTTGGGCACGAACGGACCTTTCGATGATATCCCATAAATGCTCGATGGGATTCATATCGGGCGATCTAGGTGGCCAGATCATGCGCTGGAATTGTCCGGAATGTTCTTCAAACCAATCTCCAACAGTTCTGGCAGGGTGACATGGCGTATTGTCATCCTTAAAAATCCCATCGTTGTATGGGTACGTGAAGTCCATGAATGGCTGCAAGTGATCTGCAAGCAGGTGAACATAACCATTTCCAGTCAATGATCGGTTCAGTTGCAACAGAGGACCGAGTCCCTGCCATGTAAAAACAGCCCACACCATTATGCAGCCACCACCAGCTTGAACAGTGGTTACTTGCTGACAGTTTGGGTCCATGGCTTCGTGGGGTCTGCGCCACACTCGAACTCTATCATCAGCTCGTAACAACTGAAATCGTGACTCATCTGACCACGCCACGGTTTTCCACTGGTCTAGGGATCAGTCGATATGCTCACGAGCCCAGGGGAGTCGCTGCAGGCGATGTCGTGCTGTCAGTAAAGGCACTCGAATCGGTTTTCTGCTGTCATAGCCCAAGGAAGATAAATTTCGCCGCACAATCCTATCGGATACGCCCCTCGTACGTCCCACATTGATTCCTGCAGTTATTTGACGAAGTGTTGCGTATCTATTAACATTGACCATTCTACACAGACGACGGCGGTCTCGGTCGTTAAGTGCAGGTGGTCGCCCACTGCGCTGTCCATGATGGGATGTGATGCCTGAAATTTCATACTCTCGGCACACTCTTGATACTGTGGATCTCGGAATGTTGAATTCACTAACGATATCCGCAATGGAATGACCCATGCGTCTAGCTCCAACTAACATTCCACGTTCAAAGTCTGTTAATTCTCGTCGTGCCGTCATAAATCACGAAAAACCTGTTCACATGAATAACTTGAACACAAATAAAAGCTCTGGAAAACGAACTGCGCATTTATACTTTTTCGCTGTGATACTACTGCCATCTGTATATTTGCATATTGCTATCCCATGACTTTTGTCACTTCAGTGTATGTTGTCAGTCATTAACATTAGTAGATTTTGATGTACAAAATGGACAATATAGTGGAATTCCAATTATTACAAATAACCGGAATCAATCCAGATGCGGTAAATGACGATAAAAATTTTATTTTTTAAGGAAGTGAAAAATGTATTAGCTCATAATTTTTTTAATTTATCCAAAATACTCAATGCTAATTGAAATACAAAATCAATGTTAAATTTTGTATAATTACATACCGCATTAACATATGAATGTTTTAATAAATTAATTAGTCTATTAAGTATTTTGGGATTATCCTGTCGACCTGTCAATGCTTGCGAAAATGCGCCAATCCTTTAGCGTCATCATAATAAAATGAATTTTGGGTTACAGGCGCAAAGCTACGTTTTGGTAATAATATCGGGTTTAACGAAAATGGTCGGCGGGATCATTCCAAGATACGAAAATAGTTGATGGGACAATCCAAAGGAATAAAAATGGTTTGCGAGATCCTCCCAAAGTACGGTCAATTGATTCTTTATCTTTACTAATTATAGATTTTTTTTTGCGAATTACTTCTTTTTCCTCCTCAAAGCAACCCACATAAATACAATTCCATTGCATTCATTTGCAAAGTTCCTAGAATATTTTTGAATGATTATAGGTATTTTTACAACGAAACTATTTTAAAGAGAGACTCAAATGTAGCATTATAGTCAGCTGACATTGTGTATTAACCGCATGCAATTGGCGAACATTAGAAAGGAAAAAAGTCTAGTAGTCTGCGATTTTTAACGATTATTTGCCATCATGTAGTAAAAACACAAATACCTGGCAGTTACTTTGTAACGAACAAGCTTATCGGTATTTTATAGTTAGCATGGCAGCAATTATCATCACGTTAAATTACTAGGACCAGATGTGAAAAAATATTGATGATACCTTAACAATAACTAGTAGCAACTAAACAAATGAACATCAAAATTTTGCATTATTGCTAGTGCTAATGGCGTGCCAAAGGTGAAGTGCCGCTATATAACCACTTGTTTATCACTAGGCTTTGGCGACCAGCTGGTTCGCCAATCCTACTGCTGTTTAAAATTATAAGTTAAATACTTTATGTAACGTCATTGTCAATTATACTTTATGTGATTTGTCAATGTCAATTAAATACTTTACGTAACTTGTCTTATAATAGCTACCTATCATTAAATTATTTTTAAGGTTCAAATTTTGATAGTCATATCACTCATGTAGTTATAAAGGCCTCAACCCGTGGTGTACTATATATCTCTCTAATTATTTGTCAGCTCTAGCAAAATTTCTACTTTAAATTAAATTGGGAAATGACCAGACAGCAAATTCATATAAATTTTTTTTAAAACCAAAACCAAGCATTAAAAAAAATATAAGTAAAAGAGAATGTGTACTATTGAATAATTTCATTAATTTATGTAATATACTAAGAGTTATTCAACAAAAATTATTTAGAATCATCATAAAATTCAGTTTTTAGTTTTACTTTCAAAAATATTTAAATGATGCGAATAATGATAATTTATTTTGGTCTATAAATATAATTAAAAAATTATTAATATAAATTTTATATATTTTTAGTTATAAAGAATCATATTATACAAAATATTCTTGACACTTCAACTTTCAAATAAATAAATGGTTTCTATCTTCTGCTATCAAATTTGGTCGACTTATGAAGTTTTGAATACAAATATTTGGAACATTCAACATTTGCATTCTTAAACCAGTCAGTCTTGAGAAAGCCTGGACGTTGATTGGGGTATCGCCTTTGGAATTGTCAATGAAGTACTTTAAAATTACCCGTCTTTGTTGAATAGCGATCTTCAAATATTTATAAATCAGTCAGTTTTAAGAGACTGAGTTGATTGAAGTTTCTCTTTTTATTTAAAAGCCAAACATTCTTCATTTTTAAAGCATTTAAAGATTGATGTTGCATACAGCATATTTACTTCATTTAGACCCTTTTTATAGCTGCATTTCTATTATTAAAGTTTTAAAAATTAGCCATTGGATCTTGAATTGCAAAATATGTACATTAGACCTTGTTTGTCTGAAATAAATGATTTATTTAATTAATAATATTGTGAAAGCCTCAAAATTTTTCTTTAGATTTTCTTTTTAGAAAAAACATGTTTCGTGTTTCTTTCATTTCATGCAGACACGTCAATTTTATACGTTTAATTTGCAATAATTATTTATTTTTCAATTTCAGTTTTTTTTTCAATCTGATGGCAACATATTGATAATACACAATTTTTCCCTTTCACTCGTAACGTGCTCGTGCAGATTAACTTTTATTTTATTTTTTTGTCCGAAATATATTGTTGAAAATATATTTCAAATATTTATTTAAAAATTCATAAAAATAGAAACTTAAGCTATATGTTAAAATTTTGATATTATTATTAAACTAATTTTTTAAATCTTTAATTTGATGTAAAACTCATCTTTGTGCAGTAATATTTTTGAAAGTTATAGAGGAAAAGCATCGAAATTTCGCTTAATTTTTAATCAATTCAAATTCTAATTAAAAATTCGAAAAAAGGGCTCCGAGGTGCACAGTCCCGACCCCCAAAGTATGCATGTACCGATTTTTGTAGCTGTAAGTCCAACGATCTGGCCTGTATAGCGCCAACACACACACATTGAGCCTAAGTATAGATAGAGCCCTGTTAAATATAAAATAATGACATCCTTATTTTATACAGAATTTCGTATTAAATATGTGACATATATATAACTTGGCAATATAGCAAAACGTAGTAACCAGTGCTATTGGCGTTATAAAGGAAAAGTATTGGTATATCATCAATTATTACAAATCGCACTTACGTAAAAAATACTGGCAACAGTAAAAAAATTTTCATCTTAAATATGATGCGACATATATGACTTAGCTATAAATAGAAAATAATATACATCATTTAACTTGCAATACTCATAGATTAATTCTGATAATTATGAGTAATTAAAAAGAATGCACAAGTATGTTAACACACATTCCAAAATACATGCCAAAATTCTCAAACATTAATGCACTTACACAATTCCGTTTTCCAGTAATTTTAAAATGTGAACGTAGCAGGAAAGTCTCAATTTAGCCACCTTTGGCGTTAAGTAGGTTCACAGGGAAATCTGGTTGCGCCTAATCATATCTCTTTCTTATAAGTTTAATATTCATGATTACTTTATAAATGTATTTTTTAAAAAAAACCATTTAATGCCATGTAATTTAACCATGTAAAGGCAAAATTCTTTAATGTATTTTTATAAGCCAAATTTTATAACGCATTAGTCATTAATAAAGGTACTTTTCCATTATATCGGCGCAGCCGAAAAATCGCCAATAATGATGCAACCAACGCCAAACAAAATATCGTCACCGGTAACCTTTTGCCGGTACATTTTTAAAGAAAGTCGCGCCATTTTGTCGCCTGCGCCAAAATGTCAACAGTGTGCCGTCGCCAAAAAGTCTACTTGGCGAGATTTGCGCCGGTATAATTTAAAAGTACCTAATAAAGTTGTATACTGTAAATGAACTTTCCAAACAAAAAAGAATTCTATGATATCATATTACTGCAGTTGCACACTGAAACTTGTAACTTCGATTTTGTTCTTACATTTTCTTACTCCTCATGTAAATTACACAGATGTAGCAGAATCTTTCTTACTTTGCTTCTATTAATAGAAAAAAATTGCGCAATTAACTAGTTAACTGTCTCTGATAAATATACTTGTCATGGAAGAAGTTCAACATTTTGCGTTATGATGAGTTTATTCGTCAGGAATAATAACTAATTGTGAGACAGACACAAGTTATCATTAATAAATAAGTTATCAAAAGACACAATTCAGACACGCATTTTCCGAAGAGGTAGAAACAGAGGAATGAAAAGAACTCATGAAACAAAGAAAAACCTTTGAACTTCATTGAAATAAACAGATATATTGTTGAAATGTTATCGAAACATCACTAATAATAATGATTGGGTGTATGCCTGTACTGGTGTCCTTTAGATCAGGTTGTTTAACCAAGGAATGCTAAATTAGGTCCACATATACTTAGAAGAGTTAGAAACATGTAACTTGAAAGGAATTACTTTAAAATTTTAATAAGAATAAAAAATTAAACGAAACCATTTTCTCGCGATAACTTCTGAAAATATAGCATAAAAGTAATTTTTATATCATCGGATTCATATGTAGCGCCAAGGTCTGACATCAATATTTATCTACAAATGACATCCATATTTCAGCTTGGAAACGACAATTGCCACGTAAACGGAAAAGTTTCTAATGAAGCGGACAATTCACTTTATTAAAAGAACCTTCCATAAACAGAATTCTGCCTATAATGTCTACACGGAAAGAATAAACCATTCACTTTTATCCCAAGAAAGTCAAGATAAACAAGTAAATACGACCTCTTCAAAAACTTGCATTATTTAAAGACTTTTAAACTGGAAAAAGAAGAAAAATCAAGAGCAATTTGACTTTAGTTTTAAGTTAGTTAGTTTTAGTTTTTGTTTGGATTGACATTGTTAGCCAGATAAATCCGAATAACAAAATATTTACTTCAGTTATAAATAACATTAAATGCACCGATTAATTGTAATATTTGAATTTGAAATGCTCTGATATACACATAACCTAAATAAATAGGGTTTATTTTCAAAAACAGATCACAACAGTTAAAATATCAATACTTTTTAAATAAAATTTCAAACAGATTTTGTACGCGGTTTTGATGAGTGAAAATTTCAATTATATTTGTATAAAGTTGGAGGTAAAGTATATTTGTATAATTTTCAAAAGAAGGCGGCACAATTCAGTTGTAACGGCGACTAAAAAGCGCCAAGAAAAAATTTCGCCAAATCATAAAAATATACTCAAGTATCAAGTTATATGATACATGCTATAAAGTTTTAAGATTGAAATCGCCAAATTGGAGAAATTTTTTCTTGGTGCTTATTGGTTACCGCTACAACTAACAAGTACAGAGAAGACTCTGATAAACACATTAAAAGGTAAACTGATTAACATTTTATTAATACAATGTTTATCCAGATTATTTTCTTAAGAAATAATGTTGATCTAAATTAAGCCAATTATGTTAGCTAATTTTTCATTTTTGTGAGTTTGATAATGATTATTTAAATGATGTTTACTGCATGCGTTATAAGAGTATAATTTTTCGTTTATATGATACTGCAAATGATTCTTGAAACTAGCATTCTGGGAAAATTCTTCATTCCAAAGATCACAAAATAGAGCTTTTCCTTTGTATGAGTTCAACAACGCAACACTAACTGACTTTTGCTAAAAACATTCGTTACGACAAAAATCACACAAGTTTTTCATTTGCAGACACACATGTATGAGTTATCAAATCATTTTTCACAGTAAAATCTTTACCACATGTATCACAAACAAAATGCTTTCCTTTCCTGTGAGTGCGATTATGTTTATTTAAGTAATCTTTCCGAGTAAAACTTTTACCGCATACATCACAAGCATGAGGTCTTTCATTCGTATGAGTTTTACAATGCTCTTTTAGCTCGCTTTTCAGAAAAAATCCTTTACCACATATATCACAAGAATGGGGTCTTTCATTCGTATGCTTACGCAAATGCCACCTTAAATGACATTTTTGAGAAAATACTTTATTACATTCATCACATGAGTAGGGTCTTTCATTTGTATGAACTCGGTAATGAACATTCAGATTACCAACAGTAGAAAATGCCTTATGACAAACATCACAAGCAAAAGGTTTTTCTTTTGTATGAGTACGAGAATGATTGTCTAAATTTGTTTTCTGAGTAAATCGTTTAAAACACACATCACAAGCAAAAGGCCTTTCTTTTGTATGAGTAAGGAAATGCGTTTTTAAATTACTTTTCTCGGAAAATTTCTTGTTACACACATTGCACGAGTAAGGTTTCACATTTGTATGATACAGATAATGCTTTTCCAAAGTGCCTTTCCGAGTAAATTGTTTGTGGCATATATCACAAGGGAAAGGCTTTTCTTTTGTATGAGTCAATAAATGGTTGTTTAAATGGTTTTTTTGAATAAATGCCCTACCACATACATTGCAAGTGAAACGCCTGTTTTGAAATGGTGCCACGACAGGAGCACTTGCATCAGCATCGGATGGTTCAACCCCATCACAGAGTGTTTCATTTACCTCAATAGCAGTTTCCATATTCTGCGTTCTAAATTATTTTTCTCATTAAAAAAAAAGAATTGAAAAATAACGGAGTTAATTTCTTCTAGAGTGTTCTTTATTCTGACGGAAAATTTAGTCTTTGCGTGGCAATTGATCGTTCCCAGCAATCATCTGGAAAAAAGAAAATGGCAATTTAGAACTTTTAATCGGTACTTATTCTTCATCTTTTCATGATTTATTCTTCAAAATAAATGTGTAACTAGTAATTTTGGGAAAAAAAAATCAATGTAACAAAAATGAACTTCAGGTGACAATGGACTTGAAATAGAGAGAGAGAGAGAAAAAAAAAAAAAAAAAAAAAAAAAAAAATATGAAAAATAATTTTTTTATCGTATCTACAACCAATATATTCAATTAAAAGTGTTATAAAATACCCTTTTCAATAAAATAAATATCTGTGAGGGCCTAGATGAAAAAAGTACATTTTAATGATATTTCTCAAAACAATAATGCAATTAGATTGAAATTCTTTCAAATATTCCAGGTGTCTTAATTTTTGATGAAATTAAACAGAATCGATAATAAAGATTTTAATCAAACATTAAAAGAAACAGAGCATGCATGCAATATTTCAATTTTCTTTCAGAAAAACATAAAACTCTTATGAAAATTCAATGCGTGGGGATTAAAGTATTTCTAAGAAATTAGGATTTAATTGGAATTACAAATTTATACAATTCCGTTACAAATAAATTTACTTTGGGTATTAAAAAATTAAAAAGTACGTTTGTTGGAATATTTTAAATTCTTTAAAAATAATATGGCTTTTAATTTTTTTAATAATAGATTTTGTTTTACAAAAAAATTAAAAAAAGAAAAGAAATTTGACGTATTTATATTTTAATACATTTGCATAAAAACATTTCATACTTCTAAATGAACACTTCTCAAAATTGACTCCGAGTCTACAGTTCCTTTAATAACGAAAAATGCTTTGATGTGAAATGTTGCTCTATTCAGGGTTTTTAGTTTAAGTTTAGTTACATTACCGTCCCGCTTTGAAGTCACATTACGGCTATTTTGGAACTCGTAATTTTGAACCCCGGTCACATGACGAGGACGACACCTAAGCTGGTACCCCCCTCTCTCTAAACTTCTACCCCACACCAGCGGGAAGACGTTTGGCCCCATCGGATTTAACGTGCACCAGACCCGCTTACATGGCGGTTCTTTGGTGGAATCGGGCCTCGAACCTGCAACCTTCCGGTTCCGAAGCCGAGACCTTACAAACAGGCCACTGCGGATGTTCTATTCAGGGATGGTCCGGGTAAACTTTAACAACTAAACAATGGAGCAATATACCATTCCACCAAGAGCTACCAAATTTGGCATGTGTAAACCTTGCACATCGAAAATGTGCTCCTAGGAGCGATATTTTCGAATTTTTTATAAGAATTTAAATTAATTAAAAAATTTGACGTTTTACTCCTATAACTTCCTAAAATATAATCGCACAAACATGATTTTTACATCAAGTTAAAGATTTATAAAATTAGCTTCCTAATGGTACCAGTATTTTAATAAAGAAATTTAAATATCTATTTTTAATGAATTTTTAAACAAATATTTTAACCATATTTTTCAACAATATATTTAGGGCAAAACAATAAACTTTAATCTGCACAAGCGTGTTAATAGGAAAAATTAGTTTTTATTAAAGTGTTGCCATCATATTGACAGAAGTTCAAATTTAAAAAATAATTCAACTATTATAGAAAATTAAATTTAAAAAAAATGTAACTTTCCATTGGATGAAATAAAATAAATATTAAATGCTATGTTTTCTAAACAATAAAAATAAATGCACGGTAAAGGTTTCCATGATCGTTTACAATATCATTAATTCAATCAGCTTTATTTAGGGTAAATATGATTGAATTTATACAGGATACGCATTTAAATTTGGGCCCAATGGCTGGTTTGTAAATCATTTAGTAATAGGCATACATATTATTTAATACTGTTATTTTAGTACGGACTTTACTTGAAACTTTAATTAATTAAAATCAAGCTAACATTTGGAATTTTTTTTCCGATAACTTCCGAAAATATTATAGTACAAAACTGTTTTTTAAATCCTCTTAAAAATAATTTTATTTTTCATTGATAATAATATTTTAACCTCTAAATTAAGTTTCTATTTTTAATGATTTTTAAAAAAATATTATAGCCATATTTTCCAACAATTAATTTACAAAATGAAAGTAGAATTTAACCTGGATATTTGGATAAAGAGGACAAGTGTTTCATCATATCAATTATTAGCCATCTGCTTTCAAAGTTTAAATTGGTCTTCCAGAATTCCGCTAATATGATCTGTAAAAAATTTTTAAAATTCGATTCTTATTTTCCAATAACAAAAGTTATTTCAATGTTTGAATCTGAATCTCTTTCGTTTGAATCTGAACAACATGAATACGGTTTCTTTTAGACATCATTAAGTTACTATTCCAGATTTTCCATCACTCGACGTTATATACCTTCTCAATTACAATATTAGTAATTTATTATTTCTTAAAATGCAAGAAATGATGACAAAAGGTTTCACAGGCAGCATTTTTTAAAATTCAATCAAAATTCTTTTAAAATTTATAAAAACAGTGCCCAAAAATACTGGGAAAAAACCCAAATACAGAAAAATATGTAATAATATAATTAAAAATCTAACCATTGCTAAGTTAGTAATGAAGAAACATCTTTAAATGTCTATGAATTTCTTTATTTCCAAGTCGTCTGCATCTTTTCAGTTACTCAATTTTGGAAAATAAATAAAAACTAAAGAAAGTATCCCATAGAAAAAAAAATGATATCACTGAAAAAATCCCTCCACCTCCCTCCTTTTAAGATGGTATAAAAATATTTTTTGTGAAATAATTTATTCCGAAGTTACTACGAAGAAATAGTAATATTTCGGTTAATTTTTAATTAAATATTCAATTAACCAATAGAATTCTTAATTTATAACATTCTTAATATTATTTATTTTCTCTTAAATAACAAGAGTACAAAATTTGGATGAATTTATTTCCTTATTTTTTAAGAGGAGAAGAGGAATATACATAGCCACAATGATTTTCATTTATATTATTTAGTTATCTTACTAAAACTAAAACAATATATTCAAACAAAAAATCAATATATTCATCTAATATCAACTATGAGAAGTAGGAAAAAAAGAAGAAAAAAACCATGGCTTGTTTAATAGTATTGTATTTATTACAATCTGATATGTATATATGACAAAGATTCTACATCATACATCTGTCTTTTAGCTAACAGTTTGATAATGTTTATCTATATTTTCTTTCAATATTTATTGCACATTTTAAAATACTAGAGTTTTTTATTTGTATAAGTTTGATAATGTACACTCAACTGGTGTTCATGAGAAAAAGTTTTATTACATATATCACAAGAGTATAGTTTTTTTATTTGTATGTCAGCGCAAATGATTCTTTAAATGAGATTTCTGAGAGAATTGCTTATTGCAGACACTAAAAGAATATGGTTTCTCATTTGTGTGTATTCGATAATGCACATCCAAATGGACTTTCTGAGAAAACGTTTTACTGCACACATCACAAGAATAGGGTTTATCATTTGCATGCATACCTAAATGCCTTTTCAAATGGCCTTTCTGAGAAAATTCTTTATCACAAATTTCACAGGCATAGGGTTTTATATTTGTATGAATTCGATAATGGATATTCAGGCTACTAATTTTAGAAAAGGCCTCACAGCATACATCACAAACGAAAGGATTTTTCTTTGCACGAGTAAGAAAGTGGTGACTTTCATCTAGTGTCGCAAAAAATTCTTTGCCACTTACATCACTAGAATCAGAATTTTTATTCACATGAGTACGAAAATGCTTATTTAAATAACCCCTCTCGGAGAACTTCTTCAGACATATATCACAGCAATATAGCATTTTATTTGAATGTGAAAGAAAATGGATATCTAAACGACATTTATGAGAAAATTCTTTGTTGCACTCAATACATGAATATGGTTTTCTATTTGGATGACAAAGATAATGCATGTTTTAACTACTTTTTCAAGCAAATTGCTTGCCACACATATCGCGTGAGAAAGGTTTTTCTTTTGTATTAATAAGGGTATGTTGTTTTAAATGACTTTTCTGAGAAAACATTTTATCACATACACTGTAAATGAAATGCCTTTTATGAAAGGGAACAACAATTGGGTCACATATATCAGTATTAAGTGTTTCAACACACAGATTACTAGCCAAGCATTTTTCATTATCTTTGATAGCAGCTTCCATCCTCTATGCTGAATTTTTTTCTCAAGAAAAAAGTGAAAGAAATATTATAATTAATTTTCCTTTAGAGACCATATTCCTAAATGCTCTTTATTTCAAAGAAAAATTAAGACTTTGTGTTATATTTGGTCATCTTCACCAGTCATCTAGAAAAGAAAGTTAAAATTTAGAACCACTTCATTTCTCTAAACTATTTATTTTTATTTAGTAATTTTTCACATTAAAATAAGTAAAAGGTAAGTGGACTTTTTATTTGTCTAAAGAAAATTTATAAAATAATGTCTTGAAACACAGGAAGTGGGTTCAATTGAAAAACAAATATTTGAGATAAAATGATTATCAATGTAAAAAAAAAAAAAAAAAAAAAAAAAACAGAGTTGCTTTGCTATAGATACTTTTTTATATACTTTACATAAAGCTGTGATTCACAAAGATTGGATAAAATTATCTACTATTATAATTGAATTGAATATTATAAATGAATTACTATATATACTAAAAAATATTATAAATGAATTTCATAATTGGATATTGAGTATTTGTGTATTATTACTGCAATCAGAGATTAATTGGAAAAAAAATTGCTAAGATGTTAGTCTATTGTCCATATTTGCCAAAAATTCTCAAAAGCATTCAAAATTATTTTCCCCAACAGACAATTCTGAAACTGATAATTTAATAAATAATTTTTGATTTCACATATAATTTAGAATAACACTGATAAACATAGCTTATCTAGCATTGATTCTTCTATCATAAAACTTTATCAATCAATTAATTGAATCTAACAAATAAAAGCAAATGATTTTTGTTCCATTTTTGTAACAAATGGTCTTATTAACTGAACTCAAAAATTGCTCAAAATTAAGAAAGATCATTCATCTAAGGATGTAATTACTATATAAATTTCTTATAATTTTGTAATGCTTTAAAGAGTTCTTTTTTTCTCTCTTTTAATTCTTATAAACATTAATAAATTTTCTCAAAATAGTTAAGAAGTTTGGCTAAAATAGCATAATTATTTTTACGGGAACTATAACATAAAAATAAATTAATTTTAATCATTAAAAAAAATCTAATATGTAAAAATGAATGTTTATTTGTTTATATTTTATGTGCTGCCGTATCTTTCATTCAATTGTGATAAATCTTTGCCAACCTATTGCTTGCACATGTGCAAAAATTATAGGTATAATACAATTGTTATATATAAAGTTAAAAAACAACAAAACCTAAATATTATTTATACTGTATGTCATTGAAATTTAATGAAGGTATTCATTGTCAACAATAAAATAAATACCCCTTTTTTATCATTCATAATTAAATAAGATTTTTAGAGAGGCCATCTATTTTAGGACAGAGAAATTTAACTATTCAAACTCCTTCCAAATTTTAAAGTCAACTTTTCAAACATTTATATTTATTTGCTAAATGAGAATATTAACATAGATGTATATGACAAGCTTGAATGCGCAGTTATATTTTATTGAATGTACATTGTTTAATTATGCATTCTTCAATAAATTGAAGAACATTAAAGATTCAACTATATTTAAAAGTATAGACATCTACTAAATGAAAAAAGAGCTGATTTATGTACAAAATTTTACAAATCTACTGATGGATATCTATATAATTATTGGCTATCAAGCTACACAATAAGCTTTAAAAAAATCATCCAAAGACACATACCAAATAAAAGACAAATTAATGAAATTCCTTACTGAGAATAGTAAGAATTACATTAAGTTTAATATAGTAGCAAGGAAAAGTACTCTTCATGATGATGCAATAGGTTTAAAATTTCATACTGATCTACTAATTCTATGCAAGAGTAGTGTGCCAAACTTAATTCGTTTAGCTTGAAGTATTTTTAAGCAATAGTGCTCCACATAAACATAGAACATCTCTTAATAGCTCTGAAATTGCAAATCAGAGTCTGACTCCCATAAAAGTAATAGTTGAATAAGTACAGAGCATTTTCAATTTTTCATATTGAAAAACATGTGTTCAAGCAAATAGGAAGAGGGGGGGGGGATATATGTTAAAAATGGAGCATTTTAATCGATTACACACAATTAAAAAAATTTTATACAGACAATAATAAATTTTCATTAGCTGGATATTTAGACAATAACCAAAATATCAAGCTATCTCTGTCATGTCAATACACCTAGGAACCACTATGATACCATAGTCAGATACTGAAGTGAAATTAAATTAGCCCCTATTATGGTGCAGCCTATAAACCATCAAGGAATACAATACGATTTTATCACCAAAACAGTTTAATTCTACATCATTACTATGGATGGGAATATAAATGAAATTTCATAATACCAATACAAATCCTTTTGCAAAATGAGTTCAATAAAATGTTTTTGTTTCACTAAAATGTTCAATTTCAAAGATTTATGTATGGATGTATTTATAACATTTGCTGGGATTTAGAATTGGACACTATTTTAATCATATTAAGGCTTTTGAATTTCAGATTACAATAAAATGAGATAGCTCTTTTTTTTTTTTTTTTTTTTCCCAAATTTCTGTACCATACTAGCAGGAAGATGTTTAATCTAAGATAACAGATTTAATGAGCTGGAGGTCAACATGCAAGATGAATTTTTAGAGAAATCAGGTTTCATAGAAGAAACTATCTGGTCTTGAATCCAAAACTGCAAAGTTCATCCATTAGGCCATCATGACTCTATAATTTTTGACAATCTTGCATACAGACAGCCAATACCATTATAATTTTTTTTCTTTTAGACCCTGAGTGATTTGAATAGTCAGATCTACTAATTCTCAAAATCTTGAGACAAGATTTTTTAAAAGAATACAATACTTTCTTTATATATTTTACAATAAAAGTAAAAAATAGACTATAAAAACAATAAGAATATATAAGAAAGATAAATTTATTTTCACCTAAATTGTTTCCTATACAGATTTCTCTTGAAAAATAAATCTGATAGTTCAACTGTGGTTTCTTTTTTTAGTAAAGAATAATATTTATAAAGAGTTTAGGAAATAACAAAGAATTAGCAGATTTCAACTGATAATACAATTTTTTTTATCTTCTGGAAGATTTCTTGAATGACCAACAAGGAACAACAAAGAATATGGATGCACCTTTGAGGGCAGGGGGATGAACAAACAATGCAAAACTGAAAGCTTTTTGATGACATTCATTTCCCTTAAAATTTTTTAAATTAAGACAAATATTACAGGAACACTTGTTGATACAAAAATATAGAAGCACATTAAATTATTTGGAGGGTAGATTAAAGTCCATACAAGAAGTTTCAAATAAAACTAAAAATAATCATGGTCTGTCCTTTTTCAGCTTCAAACTAAGAAAGGATCTATCTATCAGACAAATGTAATTTTAAAAATCTGACAAATATGTTAAGCTGCATTTAAATCCTGAGGCTTTAAGCAAAATATTTTATAAAAATTTCATTAAAATCCTCTAAATCAAATGATTGGTGATAATCTGACCTGTAAAATGTCAATGGATGGTTAGACACACACTTGCTTTTATTATTTATGCTAAGAAAACAGGTTGTAACAGTTAAAATGTTGCAAAGTATTTTTTTTAACGAAATAATCTGTAGAATTTTTTTTTTTAGAATATAAAATAATTTTTACATGAATACAACAATTTTAAGCTACATTATTTATTTACTATTTCACAAACAAAAAGCAGCTCTCTCACATCAGTTTGATAATGGTTATCTAACTGATTTTTTTGAAAATTTCTTTACTGCATAAATCACAATAGGGCTCTTCATTCATGAGTTCTGTAATACACATACAAAAGAGTTTCTTAAAAAAATTTATTTTACTGTACATTTCATATCATTAAGATTTTTCTTTTGTATGACAAATATAATGGCATTTTAATTGATGAATCGGAGAAAATTTTTTGTCATAAATGTCACAAGAATATGTTTTTTTTTTGTTTGTATGAGTCCAATAATATCTTTTTAACTGGTTTTTTGAAGAATTTTTTTTTTAGCCATATACACCCCAAGAAAAAAGTTTTTCAGTCATATGAGAACTGAAATGAGCTCTTAAATAATCTTTCTGAGAAAATACTTTACTGCATATATCACAAGGATAAGTTGTATCAGTTCTATGGATTTTGTAATATTTATTTTAATAAGCTGCTTGAAAAATTTTTTTTATTGCATATATATCACAAGATTTTTTTTCAAATTTTTTCTTTCAGTAGTATGAGTGCGACAATGTTTATTTAAATAATATTTCTGAGATAACTCTTTACCACCCACACCACAGGAATACAGCATTTCATCAGTATGAGTAGCATAGTGCTTAGTGAAATCAATTCTCCAAGAAAATTCTTCACAGCAAATATCACAAGAGTGTGGTTTCTCACTCTTGTGATATTTGCTGTGGTTTTGTATGAGATTGATAGTGGATATTGAAATTAAATTTATCAGAGTATGCTTTATTACAAAAGTTACATATAAAAGGCTTTTTATTTGTATGTCCTATAATTATTTAAATGGCCTTTACAGCAAAATTTTTTACCACATATATTGCAATGAGGTCTTTTATTTTTATGAATTCGGTAATGCTGATTTAAATGACTCTTATCAGACACTTTTTTATCACATTG
This sequence comes from Argiope trifasciata, assembly GCA_026543055.1. NCBI lineage: Eukaryota > Metazoa > Arthropoda > Arachnida > Araneae > Araneidae > Argiope > Argiope trifasciata. The sequence goes on from JAPMOQ010060822.1 coordinate 1,263,833, forward strand.
CTCACGCAAATAAGGTTTTTTATATAAGCAAGAATGAAAATGTCGTTTTAAATATACTTTTTGAGAGAATAACAATAAGATTTCTCATAGAGCATGTAGATAATTCGAACATTAGATAATGTTTCTGAGAAAATACTTTATCACAAATATCACAAGAAAAAAGTTTTTCTTTTGCACAAGTCAGAAAATGGCAATTCAAACTATATCGTTGAAGAAATGCCTTGCCACAGATATCACAAGTGAAATGCTTTTTATAAAAGTCAGCCATATTTGAAACATCCAAATTTATACGAAATAATGCAACCTCCAGATCACTAACAGAATATTTTTCACTCATTTTGATAAACGTTTTCATTTTCTCAGTTCTAAATAGTTTTCTCAAATTATGTATTGATGTTGTATCTAGGTTAATTTCTTCTTGAGTATAAACCCTCTAATAATCTCTTTTATTTTGAAGAAAAAATTAATTTTTATATTGCATTTGGTAATGCCTAGCAGATATCAGAGGATAAAATTATATTAAAGCTACTACATATCTCGAAATACTTTATTGTTCTTTAATCATATTACAGACTAAAATATGTAATACTGAAAAGGCTTTCAATCTTTTAGAAAATAGAATAATGAATTCTTGTAACAACTGAGGTATGTTAAATTGATTAGCATGCGAGCTTTGGAAAGAAGTGATTCAATCAAGAAATTATGATTAGACTTTAATTGAGATAATTATAACCTAGAAATAGAATTTAAAATTTAGCACTCACTATGTTTTCTAATTTATTAATCATTACTTAAGTTACTTTTAATTACATGATCATCATTTTAGATCAGTAATTGCAATAAACTGAAATTTGCAATAAATATGCAGAAATAAGAATAAATATAATCCTAAAATAAAAATAATAAACTATGAAATATCCTAATTTTATTTTTAGACTAGCTCATGTAAATTATAAAACCCGTGAAAACTCAGATGCTGTGGCAGCAAAAGTTCAAACACATTTTTAATAAATGCAGAGAAGTTTGAAAACATCTTATTTGTAAAAGCCTTAAATTATTAGCAAACAATAGATTTCAATAATAGCTCAATCATAAATTAAATTATTTCTAAAGATAGAGATTAATCTTACTTTTCTACAAATATATTTTTAAATATTTGGTCAATTGTTCACAAATACTAACTGTTCTGTGTTTCTAAGCTTTGTTAGAAATTTTGTATTCTATCATAATTTTTGCAATCTAGCTTATTGGAAATGTTTTAAGGAAATACTTTACTTTAAATCGCTTGGTATTTAAATAATGATAAAAAGAAAAAGAAATAATTGAAATTTTGTTAACAGTAATATATGTTTCTGACAGTAAATTGTTTAAGCTTAGGCAAAATTTAAAAGTAGATAACCTGAAAGAATTTGAAGAAAAATTATAATTTTCATCAGAATTTATGTCTTAAAGCAGCAGATAGAAGCAGGATAAACTTTTCTTAAGAAACAGCAGAAATAAAAGTATAAAGAAAGAATAAAAGAAATCACACAAAAATATCCAAAAGTTGAACAGAGCTAGCTATATTAGAAATTGAAAACTAAGCAAAAGTATATGAAATCAGAATGGCATTTCAATTCTAAAGTAAGCAGTGCGATGGGGGGCGACACCTGAGCTGGCACTTCCCCTATATTTTAATGTTTAAAATATAGGGATAAATATAGGGATAGTTTCTAGATAGTTATAGCTTAATCTTTTTAATGTTCATTTAATCTTCTCCCATTTATTTAGTATATAATATATAATTATTACAAATATAATGAACTATTAAAATCATTGCCAACTAATGAATATCAGATGACACATAAGTTGCTTACTATTTATAACCACATGATATAACAGCAAACTTTCATTAAAATTAATCAATGTGCTGATAGTTTAATTTAAAACAAATATTTTAATATTGTACTGAGTCTTCAACTTTATAGGATCACAGTCACAAATTCTTAATATACCAAAGTCATCATCAAAAAGAGGGTTAAAAATTGATTTTAAAAATTGCATCAGCAAATATTAAACAATTCAAATTAAATAAAGATGTGTATGATTTAGAGGTTAATAAAATATAAAATAAATAATATAATATGTAAGATGAAATATATTTATTAGAACAGCATTTATCTTTCAAATGAATAATTTGAAACTTAACATTATATGTTTCAAATTCCTTGTTAGTCATTCTTATCATTTCACACATTATAAAAATTTCAGATGCTATTAAGTTTATTTAGAATCTTATAGCAAGTGTTTGTGTTCTGGAAATTCTTCAACTATCTAGAAACAGAAAAAGAGTTAAAAAAAAAACCCTTAAAAGATTAAAAAACTAAGAAATGTAATAAAGATCAAACTACAATTCTATATGTTCCTCATTTACCTCTAATAATATGCTGCACTTTCAAGATACTGCTAAAATAATGGTTTTTGTTTTACATATAAAAACTGATGAATGAACCAAAAAAAGTTTCACAGTTCAATTACATATAGAGGATTTTCAAACATGAAAATAACTGTTTAATTTGAAAATAATTATAATCATGGAGAGGACAATCATGTTTAATTTGAAATTGGGTTGGGACTAATCTCAAACAATTCTAGAATAATATTGTTTTCTCAAATGAGACTTTATCTTTCTGAAAGTGACTTCCATATTGTTATAAGGTACATTACAGATCAAATGCATCTCATGATTACATATCTGATGGAGGCATGGTTCCAAACATAAAACCAAACAAAAAATGTATGATAATATATTAAAAGTTGGGCAGTCGAGTTTCAGGACAAAATATAGGCATTTGAGTACTCCTCACACATTTAGTGTTCTCATCTCAGAACAACTAATTGATTTAAATTATTTTGCATCCACATCTCCCAATTTGGCTGACATATTGATAAGTAGCCAGAAAATATCCTCACCCTGAAGCACAAAATAAACAAATTTTCAACCCACAAATAAGATTAATGGAAATTTGTACTACAATGAGAATAAAGACAATTTCTGCAGAAATATAATAGATTCAATCTCATACAATTGAAAATAATGATCTGAGGAAGCAATACAATGTTATAGATTTCTTTCTTTTTTCATTTCTATTAAAACAAATACATTTAAAAAAAATTAAATCTCAATAATAGGAATTTTTTTTTACATCATTCATTCAAAAACTGGCTTTAAATATTGGGTATAATAAATATCATATAGAATCGCTGTTTAAATAGAGATTCAAGTTATGTTTCTTACTTTATTTTCATTTAAGATGGGATTTACTTTTGAAATACAATCTTAAACTTACCAAGCCATCTTTATACACATAAGCTTGCCCTTTTAAAAATGAATGTTATTAAGTACCATGAATGCACAATAATAATTCATATTTTCTAATACAAATAAATATTACATCATTTTTGTCAATTTTTTTATTATGAAAAGAAAAAATATTTCTTTTTCTGAACTGATTATAGATTGAAATTTTATATATTTTCTATATTCTCATATAAAATGCTAATCTAAGGATTAAAGTTATTTAATATTAATAATAAAAGTAATAATTTTAATGCAAAAAGTCTACTAGAAATAAAGGTGAATGTGCTTGTCTACCTATATTGTCATTCAAAATTATAGAACAAGCTATTTGAACTAGAACTATCAAATTCAGCACATATATGTTTTGCACAAAAGGGAATGTACATCAGGGAGCCAGATTTTTGAAACTTTAATTATTTAAGTGAAATTTTGATGGTAATTCACTGTTGAAAAAACATTCAAATTATTTTTGTTGTTATTAGTGTTTCATTCTAGATTTTTCTCCCATTGTAGATGATCAATATATAAAGATTACACTTATTCACTTATTTTTGCATGTTTAATAAATAAGTTTCAGTGTGAAGTACACACACAATTATAATTAAGGTTTAACTTCAGAATCTAACAAGGGTGAAGAAATTTAAAAATGCCTTGCAATTTTAAATTACCTAATTTTTAAATTCTGTGGTCTTCCCTGCTATATAAGTGAATGTATAAAGTTATAAACAGAAAATTAAATGCATAACTTAATAAAAGGAATAGTAAATGGCTTCCAAAATAATGTGAGCTATATGTCTATAAAAATTTGGAAGTTAAAAATATTTTACTGAGAAAGCAATTAAGCTTGTGCCAGACAAAATATTTAACAGAAAATTTTAGCAACCATGAATTCTGTGAACAAACTTGTTACCCAAGACAGTAAGTAGTAAATACGTGAAAACATGTTAAAACAAATAAATTCAAAGACATATTACAAACATAAACAATAAGATATCACAAGAAGTAGAACATTATGATTGTACTCTTCTGCTTCTTTCATAATATTTCAGATGGTTAATGGTACCAATCTAGTATTACATTACAAAAAATTTCATCCTGAATTTATAATTGGCAATTACTCTTTCACTATGTGTAAGTATGAATAACTCAATTGAAATAAAAGAATTAGAAAATGAGTACCACCATTAACAAATATAATCAGTTTTATTTTTTATTTATAAAGAATTTAAGAGCAGTAATTACTGGATCCTTAATTACTTTTTCATAATATATTTATAAAAATTGAAATTTCAGAAAGTGTACAATGATCTTATAAGCACATTTGTTAAAAATATTTTAAAAAGTACTAATGCATTTACTGCATTTTATTGTTGAACTTAAAGACTTAATCACAAAACACTGATAAGTGCAGTAGAAAAATACAAAATTTTTATGATTTATTGCAGTGCTTAATCATTGGCATGCAATTAATTCATAGGTCCTCTTAAAATATAGAATATGTTTATTAATACAATACCTTTTGGAGACAGAAATATCCCTCTTTAATATGCAATCTTAATGAGACCAGTTGCTTGCTTCTCAAATAATATTAATGTTATATTGGATTAAAAGATCACAGTAATTATTTTTTACCTAAAAAAGATGAGAATTTTTGTAAGAATATATGACAGAAACAATATATATAGTAAAAGAATCACAATGATGAGCAACAACAACAACAAAAAATTATTAAACCTCTGAACAGTTAATTGAATCTAATAAAAATACTGCATTTTGGTTATATGATTTTTGAATTAGTTTCAATATGTAACGGAATCTTTAAAAAATTATTTTAAAAAATGAGCAAATACATGCATTACATGCTTCTGAACTCATTATGATATAGTTATAACTTTTTAATCAATTCATATTATAGTATTTAAGTATAATAATAAAATTAAATGTATCAATAAAAATATTTTTATATTATGCAGAAAATACAGGTACTAAGGCACAAATAATCTTTCTGAAGACTGGATTCATGTTTATTTCATATGCTGAAAAATTTTTCTCATCAGCTCTTGTGCTTAAGATATAAAAGTAAACTTATTTAAGATAAAACATTAAACAGGGTTTCAGATGTGTTAAATTATAAACATTTAAAATAAATTTTATAAGATATATTAATTAAAAAATAAAATATTTTCTAACAGCTTAGTAAAAAGAAATCCAATGAAATGAAAAATTATTTTGTTTTACATAATAAATTTCTTTAGTTTGTAAACAATTTTTTGCAGATTTCAGTACTAATTGGCTATAATAGAAATATCCTATTTGTCCTATCCTCTATTGCCTTCATATATATATTGGTAAAATTGTTTAATTTGCTTTTTACAATTATCTCCAAACTTTTTAGAGAAATATTCTAAATGGCTGTGATAAATATTGTTCATTCAAGTGATGAATATTTAAGTTCATATTACATCCAAGGTCTCTGAAACTTAACTAAATCAATACAGTTTGCAGCCTTTTGGCTACCCCAAAATCTCTTAACAAAAATGAGAGAACAAAAAAATACACTCTTTTTTTTTCAGCTTCATTCACAGAATCTATGAAATAATGGTAGTTTATGAATTATTTGATATAAAAAGCATAAATAAATTAACTTAAGCCTTTGCCTAGTCCAGCATTTTTTTTTGTCTTATGCATGGAAAGCAAAGACTTATACTCAAAAGCTTTCATGAACTTCATTAATACTACTTATAAAACTAGTGGAGCCAAGATATCATGTCTTGTCTAACTAAGGATTTATAATATTTTTTAATTTTATCATTTATTAGTCATGGTTATTATGTGTATCATAAACGGTGTAATCGAACTCTCAGATGGGAAGCTAATATTTCTTAATCAACAATCTTTCAGCTTTGATTTTTTGTAATAAAATATTTGTGATACATTTATTTTTTAAAATATAATTCATTAACTCAGTTATCTTGCAGAAGGGAAAAAAATTAAACAGAAAAAATAAAGTAATTTTAATTATCATGTTGTTAACATTTCAGAATAATCAAAGACTGTTAAATAATCTATACTTATAATAAAGCTCAATGTGTGTGTGTGTGTTGGCGCTCTACAGGCGAGAACGTTGGACCTACAGCTACCAAATTTGGTACATGTATACATTGGAGGTCGGGAATGTGCACCTCGGAGCCCGTTTTTCGAATTTTTAATTAGAATTTGAATTAATTAAAATTTAAGCGAAATTTCGACGTTTTTCCGTTATAACTTCCGAAAATATTATTGCAATAACATGATTTTTATATCAATTTAAAGATAAAAAAATTAGCTTTCTAACGGTATCAGTTTTTTAATTTATAATGTAAGCAACTATTTTTAATGAATTTTTAAAGAAATATTTTAACCAAGTTTTTATCACGTGACTGGATAAAATAAAAGAATGCCGGAAGTTGGAATAAAAAAAAACTATCATATCAAAATAAATCTAAAGAAATGCAACTTTTAACACGTGATTGGATAAAATAATATAAATATAAAATGAGATATTTTCTAAAAAAATAAATGCAAAGCAAAGGTTTCTATGATCGTTTGCAATATCTAAATAGTTAATTTAATAAATCTTCTTTACGGTAAACCTGATCGAATTTAGACAGGATATGCATTGGAATCCAGACTTAATGGCATATTTCTATTATCGTTTGCAATATCTGTATCATTAATTCAATATTTTTTTTTCATTATAAAATGTGATAGTTTCTAAAAAAATAAATGCAAATCTAAGGTTTCTATAAAATCTGCAAGAGCACGTCAAAGGGAAAAAATCCCCGTTTTATCACCGTGTTGCCATCATTTTGACAAAGCTATCACCGCAAATTAAATCCGAAGAAATGCAACTTTTAGTACGTGACTGAATAAAATAAAATAAATATAAAATGGGATATTTTCTTTAAAAAGTGCAAGGCAAAGGATTCTATGATCGTTTGCAATTTTTAAATCATTAATTTAATAAATTATCATTATTTATACAGGACTAAATTTATACAGGATATAAATTCAAATTCCTTTCCAATGGCCAGTTTGTAAAATGTTATTAATATGCATATATATTGTTTAATACTATTAATTTGAATTTGATCTAAATAATTATATTTTATGTAGTTTGAGTCAAACAATGCATTTATGAATAATGCGTTTTAGATTCCTTCATACTTTGCTCTGTGAGCCCTATTTTATAAAATATTTTTATTAATATTTTAAATAAAAGTTGCTACATCAATGTTTTCTAAATCAATCATTTAAACTGACTGTTTTATAAAATTAATGAATATTATTAGGAAAACGTGTTCTTTTAGAACTTTCAGTCCATCATCTTAAAGAAAATATTAATTTCAGGCCAATCAATGCCCGGAGTTACTTCAAAGCTAATGAATATGGGATTTAATTGAAAATTTTAGAACCCATTACTCATGGTGAACCAGCTGGTCGCCAAAGGCGGCTAGTCACAAATAAGTAGTAAACATCTTAGGTACTTGCTTTTAAATTTAATTGATGAAAAAGAAACTTATCTGTGTTCAAATATTAAACTACAAAATTATAAACATAATAATCATGAAATTAAATACAAAAATTCTTATTCAAACTTACCATTCTCACAAAAAGGTTGTACTCTGATAATCAATTAGCATTTTAAATTACTTTCTAAATATAATTAAGAACTAGAGACATAACATATAAATTATATAGTAATCTTTACTTGATGTTTTGACAGGTTTGCAACTTTCAACACACAATGTTTTGTTGATGAAAAAGAAAATTGATTTCAAGTAATGAAAGTACTTTCAAGTAGTAAAAGTAATTTCAAGTAATAAAATTATCAAGTACCAATTTGATAGAAATAGCAAGCCAATTTTTTTTGTTCAGATATTTTTTTTTATGAGCACACTAGAGAAAATAAGTTAACCACTATATAAAGAAAAGTTTGTCAGCTCTTTGTTTGTTAAAGAAGATTAATATTTAGTTTGGTAAACTTTAACAATGCATAATAATAACACAATTTAATAATTTTTTGGTTGCTTTTATAATAATACAGAACGCATAAATTTTGTCCATACAATTGAACTCCCTATTATTCATATTAAAAAAAAAAAAAAAACTGCATTATTTTTGGCATTCCCTATTGCATGTTTTGTATTAGTATTAATCATCTTAATTTTAACAATACACTTCCAGTGTTACAAGGAGAAAAAAATTACATTCCTTAATTAGATAAAATCAGTGTTAAAAAACTGACAGTGTAAAATATAAAACATGTAAATAAAAAGTAAGCAAAAAAAGATTCAACTTTAGATGCAATGAACTTTCAGAACACAAATGCAAGCACTTAATGAATGATGGGTCTTAAATTCTTAATCCTCACTCCTTATAAATCCATGAAAATAGCTAAAAAATTTCAGAAAAATTTATTTCAAGAGAGTAAAATATACACAAACAACCTGAAACATTGCATATACTTATTGAAAAGTTTATCTCTGTGTTTTACCTTTCTCTTAAATATTATTATTTACTCAACATTATTTGTTTATGTCCTTCCACAGGAAGAAAAAAAAGGAGATTTCTTACTGGCTGTAGAAAAGTCAACCTCTTTCAACCTATTTATTTTTTATTAGTCTTCATGAAATTTTCTCTACTTCATTAAAAATAAAAATTCCTCTTTCAATCACTTAACTGGTTCTATGAGAACAAACATTAATACCCTTTTTAAGCAAATTTTGAAAATAGAAAAATCATTTTCTTTAAAATGTTAAATATCTCATAATTTAGATACACTGAATCACAAAAAGAAGTGCTGATTCAGAGAAACTGTTTTTATATCTGAAATCAACACAACTTACTCTAAATCAAATAATAAATTTCATACAAAAAATAAGAAAATGCTTTTTAATTAGTAATTATATTTCTTTCAACAATCTAAGAAGTTTTTGTTAACAATTAAATGAAATAATATAAAAATTGTCAACACCAAGTCATGTGATTGCTATGAATGATCAGGCAATAATTTAACATTAAAGCAATATAAAGAAAGCATTAGCACATATTTATGTCTTTTCAAATATATTTGAAAATACATAATTTTTTATAAATTTGTCATCAGTTATTGTCTAAAAAATATGAATACAAAATGCAGTAAACAGACTTAAGTATTCCCATTAAAAGAAAATAAGCAAGAACAAATCATAGCATATTCAGGAAATTTGGCAGAAAAATCTATGAACATTTTCAATAAAAGGTTTTGGTATCATAGTTTAAGATTCATCAATATTTAAAGGTGGGTTACCTGAACTTTTAAAATGTGTACGGTGACAACATTTCTGAAATATTTTTCGTACATTAAAAGTTTTATTTTCTTAGATGGAATATAAGAAGATTTTATCTTGTTTAAATAAAATTTTTGCAAACAGAATGAGCAAAAAATGTTTTATATTTAAAAATACACACTCTTACACACAAAATCGCTTCAGTCATTAAATAAAAAACTGAATGATCCAATTTATTGCATATACATTTCATAATGCAACAGATGAGGGAGGGGATCTACTATTTTTTCACATATTACTATTCTGAATTATTTAAAGTCATTATTGTATCATTTTCGATATAACATTCGTTAAGATTTCGGTAACGCATAATTTGTTAGAATGGATCAATTAAATATCAAAACCAAGAAAAATTTTCGGCGGCATTGCAGCTCAAACAGTATTGCATTTTAAAATCACAACCAATTTACATAACAGCAATCGTAACTTTTACAGAAAAAAGAATTTTAGAATGATGGATAAAAATACAATAACGCTACGAAAACAAACCTGTGATTGAAACAAAGAGAGAGATTTATCTGTTTTGTAAATGATTTAATGGAATAAAAAATTTAGTTATTATCTTATAATTAATATCATATTAATTGAATTTAATTACTGATTATGAGACCAATATATAAGATCTTATAAATAAAACGTTTACCGATAATTTCCACTTTTGTTTCATCCGGCGGGTTTCGTCCTGACAACCATGTTCGTTAAGATGTACCATTTCGAATCTACCATGACTGAACGGATCATATGAACGCTTTCATCCCAATCCTCTTATCTCATTGGCTTTCCCATTTTTTTTTATGGGACTGTGAACAACACCACTAAAAGCATCCTTGAATTCTGATTGGTTTTATTATGAGTAGCATCTCCATCACGCTTTTTGTTGCAAATAGAGCTGTGTGCTGGCTAGTTGTATTACGTGTAAACAAACTCAGTCGATTAAATAAGTTGTACGAAAATTGCTAATATGGCGACGAAACGTTTTAGCCCTCGTGTTGCTTTAAACGGGACGTTAATATAACTAAACTAACTAATATTGGCGTCTAACTTTCTGCTCTTTAACTAACCACGATATCGGATATTATCTGATTCATCTCATAAAGAAAATAGAAGACCGAATTATTAGAATATGAAACACTCAGGCGCTCATTCTGTTTTTTTGGAATCTGCCTACTGTAAGATATAATTCAATATTATCTACAATATTCTTTATCGGATGATTAATGTCAAATACTGCTATTTCATGAAAATTTTAGGTCAGAAGACCAGCTCTTTTTGAATTAAATAAATTAATACCGAAAATTCAATTGGAAGATTTTATAGCAGAGCAGAAAAAAAAAAGGATCTATTATCAATTCATCTTAAATATTTCCAATCAATCAATAGAAGTTCAATCAATAAAGTTCTTGTTAAGTTCTATAGTTAAATGGTTAAACGTGTAATTTCCCTTTATAATTGAAATGATTTTTTTCCAATTAATTTGTATAGTTTATCATCAAATCAAGTTCAAATTTAAGACTACTAAAGCATAAAAGACTGCTTATTATTGTATGAAAAAAAAAAAGACTTTTACCAATTATAATTAATTGAATATGAAAAAGTTTGAAGCATCAAAAACAAGTTTGTGGAATGCAAACTGAAAAAATTATTTGTACTCTTTGCTTTAAAATGAAAATATTTTTAATAAAATAAATGACTTTTATCCATTGAAAATTCTGAATAATTATTTCTAGTGTTTATTCTTTTGTGACATTACTCCTTTGTATTGAAGAATTGATTTTAATATATGCTTAGTATTAAAAAGGAGAGAAAGATTGATCAAAATTCGAATAACTTTTCAGAGCATAAAGAAAATAATTTTATCATTTTATTTGTAATTCAAGGTGACCCTTTTTAAGCAAAAAGATTTGAAAAGTACTATCTTGAAAAATATAAATTTAATAATTTGATTACAAAAATACTTGACAAATATAAATATATATATATATATATATATTTGGATGATGCTGATTTTTTTTTATTTCCCATACATATATATGTAATAATATCTCTTAATCTAATTTAAATCTTCATTAAAATCCAAATTGTTATCTTAATTCAGCCCATATTAATTTCATTCTTATTTCCTTATCCAATTACTTCTTTTTTATTTATTTAATTACTTCTAGCACATACTATAGAAAACTGTAAATTCAGCAAGTTTTCATGTTCTGAGAAAAGGTATAAAAATCATTAAGTTTTACAACATTCTGATAAAGATATCAAAATTTCTCTATTTAAAATTGACATATCAAAAAAAAAAAAATCCTTATCAAAATCTCATTGAAGGGGAAATTTCGGTCTCTTAAAGAAGGAACTGAAATTTAAGTGTCTCTAAAAAATAACAGAACACAAGAACAAAATAGGATTTGCTCTTTTGGTTTAAATTGATGTATCTTGTCACTTTTCCCTTAGACTTAATATACCTCCTGTGGCAAAATAAATGAAAGATTTAAATTTTCAAAAATTCTAAAAGTTCTATTTGACCACCAAACTGCTAAAATATATTTTTACACTCACACATACATACACACTGAAGTGACAAAAGTCATGGGATAGCAATATGCAAATATACAGATGGCAGCAATATCGCAGCGAAACAGTATAAATGCGCAGTTCGTTTTCCAGAGCTTTCATTTGTGTTCAAGTTATTCATGTGAACAGGTTTTTCGTGATTTATGGCGGCACGACGAGAATTAACAGACTTTGAACGTGGAATGTTAGTTGGAGCTAGACGCATGGGTCATTCCATTGCGGATATCGTTAGTGAATTCAACATTCCGAGATCCACAGTATCAAGAGTGTGCCGAGAGTATGAAATTTCAGGCAACACATCCCATCATGGACAGCGCAGTGGGCGACCACCTGCACTTAACGATCGAGACCGCCGTCGTCTGTGTAGAATGGTCAATGTTAATAGACACGCAACACTTCGTCAAATAACAGCAGGAATCAATGTGGGATGTACGATGGACGTGTCCGATAGGACTGTGCGGCGAAATTTGTCTTCCTTGGGCTATGACAGCTGAAGACCGACTCGAGTGCCTTTACTGAAGCACGACATCGCCTGCAGCGACTCTCCTGTACTCGTGAGCATATCGACTGGTCCCTAGACCAGTGGAAAACCGTGGCGTGGTCAGATGAGTCACGATTTCTGTTGTTACGAGCTGATGGTAGAGTTCGAGTGTGGCGCAGACCCTACGAAGCCATGGACCCAAACTGTCAGCAAGGCACTGTTCAAGCAGGTGGTGGCTGCATAATGGTGTGGGCGGTTTTTACATGGCATGGACTCGGTCCTCTGGTGCAACTGAACCGATCATTGACTGGAAATGGTTATGTACAGCTGCTTGCAGATCACTTGCAGCCATTCATGGACTTCACGTACCCACACAACGATGGGATTTTTATGGATGACAATGCGGCATGTCACCGGGCCAGAACTGTTCGCGATTGGTTTAAAGAACATTCCCGACAATTCCAGCGCATGATCTGGCCACCTAGATCACCCGATATGAATCCCATCGAGCATTTATGGGATATCATCGAAAGGTCCGTTCGTGCCCAAACTCCTGCACCATCCACACTTTCACAATTATGGACGTCTATACAGCAGCATGGCTCAATATTTCTGCAGAGGACTCCCAACGACTTGTGGACTCCATGACACGTCGAGTTGTTGCACTTCGCTGGGCAAAAGGAGGACCGACACGATATAAACAGTCATCGCATGACTTTTGTCACTTCAGTGTATATACGAAATCTTTAAATTTAGAATTCTTAAATGAAAGCTGAACTAAGGAATGAAATTTTATGCTGAATTAATTTGATTCTTTGAGGTTTTAGCATCAATTTGGTTATATCTAAGCTATAAATACTGGCATTAAATATTTCTGTTGAAGTCCTTGAAATTTGCTCTTGTAAAGTTGTTTATACACGCATATACATATGTAATATTATTGGGTCCTAAATAAAAACTTATCAAATCTTATCCCTAAAAGTTCATAAGAAAAAAGATATATTTTGTGGTATAAATTTATTTATGTTTAGTGAATTGGTTCTTTTCCATCAACATGGCTGTAGACAAATACCTATCAAATTTTATCATCAGTTTGTAAAATCTGTTAGCCCTCTTTACATTAATTATTCTTGTTCATATATTAATGTATGTATTCAAGTTGAGTACCAATTTGATCCATCTAAATAGGAAAATACCAATGAATTTAGTAATTTAATAATTTTGTAAATTTAGTAATTTTGACTGTTATTGTGCTAATTAAAAAGAAACAACAATCCTGTCCTTTAACTCATCTGTAATTACCATATCCCAGAAGATTATTTTGGAATTATCAGGGTGGATCTAGGTAAAGAAGAATCCTAAACTTTTCGAACAGCCGAATAAACATTTTTTTAATGAAAGGATGTTGTTAAGAATTTGACAGAAATCTACAAATTTGATATAAAGACTATATACCAAACTTCATTGGTTTACTTCAGTATCATCTTCAGTTATCTTTACCACTGACGGACATTTTCCAAAAATGTGTTTTTTGAACTGAGGGAGACCTAAAATTGTGGAGATTTGTCAAAATCTGGAATTCAGCTGTTTAGACGATTATTGCACTTTCTCTATACTATATACATACGACAAAGTAATAAATGGTCTTTACTGATAGCCAAAGTGGATTTTTGATAAGTTTATCAAATGTCTGAAAATGTGAAAAAATCAAACAAGATTAGCATAGTGAGGAGAAACGATTTAATAATACATAAAAATTGAAATATACATCTTCTATATCTATATCTATACTTATAATAAAGCTCAATGTGTGTGTGTGTGTGTGTGTTGGCGCTCTACAGGCCAGACCGTTTGACCTACAGCTACCAAATTTGGTACATGTATACCTTGGAGGTTGGGAATGTGCACCTCGGAGCCCTTTTTTTGAATTTTTAATTAGAACTTGAATTAATTAAAATTTAAGAGAAATTTCGACGTTTTTCCGCTATAACTTCCGAAAATATTATTGCACAAACATGATTTTTATATCAATTTAATGATTAAAAAATTAACTTTCTAATGGTATCAGTTTTTTTAATTTATAATGTAAACTTCTATTTTTAATGAATTTTTAAAGAAATATTTTAACCATATTTTTCTCACGTGACTGGATAAAATAAAAGAATGCCGGAAGTTCAAATAAAAAAAAAATATCATCGCAAAATAAATCTACAGAAATGCAACTTTCAGCACATGACTGGATAAAATAAAAGAAATATAAAATGTGATATTTTCTTTGAAAAATAAATACAAAGCAAAGGTTTCTACAATCGTTTGCAATATCTATACCATTAACTCAATAAATCTTCTTTATTTACGGTAAACCTGATTGAATTTAGACAGGATATGCATTGAAATCACGACTTAATGGCATATTTATGTAATCGTTTGCAATATCTGTATCATTAATTTAATACTTTTTTCCCTTTCTCTCTTTCTTTAAAAAAACATATTTAATATTTTGGCAACATCATCGAAATTTTTTTTAATATTTTGGAAGCATAACCGATGGTTAAAACTGACGGATTTATAAAATTAAAGAATATTACTAGGAAAAGGTGTACTTTTAGAACTTTCCGTTCATCATCTTAAAGAAAATACTAATTTCAGGTCAATCAATGCCCGAAATTACTTGAAGGCTAATGAATATGGGATTTAATTGAAAATTTTTGAACGCTTTACTCATGGCGAACCAGCTGGTCGCCAAAGGCGGCTAGTTAATAATAAAAAGCGTCCTTTTGTGAATTTCTTGTTTGAACAGTTTCTCAACCGAAATATTATCTCAAAATTATTGCTGTATATTACGTGTGGCTGTGCCTTGAAAATTATAGAAATCCTTGATTTCTTTAAATATTTGTATCATACATTCTTATAGATTAAGGAAGCTTTACAATATGATTTTTAAGTAGTTTATATATCGCTCATTTTGTTTTGTGAAATCATACGTTTGAATGAAGAAAGAAAAGTCATTGAAACCAGATGACTATTTTTAAGTGGACTTTATTTCAATAAGTTCACTTAAAGTAGCCATCTGGTATCCTCTGATGTTGATCACAAGAATCCTGGTGACACCTATAAGCAGAGAATGTCTAAAAACATTGTACGATATCTTCACGATATTTACAAGCATTCAGAATGTCGAATAACATCGTGGAGATATCGGGCAGCATCTTGTGCTAATAGAAACGAATCTGGAGTGTTTGAATTTGCACAGCGACATTGTAAGGCATCTTCAGGACACTGACGGCATCCAGAATGTCAAATAACATCGTAGAGATATCGGGCAGCTCTTGAGACGAATCTGGAGTGTTTGAATTTGTACAGCAACATTGTAAGAAACCTTCAGGATATTGACCGGCATTCAGAATGTCGAATAACATCATGGAAATATCGGGCAGCATCTTGCGTTAATAAAGTCGAATCTGGAGTGTTTGAATTCGTTGAAACTTTGACAAATTGCAAAATAAAGTTCATTTGCAAATAAGTACGAAAGCCATTGATTTAGTGCAAATTAATCAGCTGCATATATCAATAACTTGATTATTTTAAATACCTTAAGGGAACAATGGACTTTCAAATGAGCAAAAATTGACAGAAATATGAAATTTCATTTTAATCGTTTTCTCACAAAAAATGTTTAAATTCAATTAAAATAATGTAAGATACATTCTTCAATAAAATAAATATTTCAAAGATCAAAATCAAAAAAAAAATTTTTTTAATTACTTTTCGCAAAATGATATTGCAATTAGATTTATATATCTTTGAAACGCTTTAGTGTCTTAATTTTTGAAGACATTAAATAGAGATAATAGAGACAATGATACAGATTTTTTTTATTAATAAATAAAAGAAAATAAGCTGTGCATTTTATATTTCGAGATTTTTAGATAGTTAAAAGTAAATTTTTGTTCCGAAAAACATAAAATTCTTATGAAAATTTAGTAAATGTGGATAAAAGTATTTCTAATAATTTAATATTTAATTGGAATTGCAAAATCATAATCAGGTTTTATACTAAATAAATTTATGTTGGGGAAAATGAAAAAAAAATAATAGAAAAAATTAATAATTTGAAATTAAAAAATAATGATACATCTTTTAATTAAAAAAATATTTCTTTTCAAATAATAATATTAATATTAAAGAAATTTTATATATTTATATTTTAATACATATACCTAAAATTTTCTTAGCTTTAAGTGAAAAATTTCTAATGGTGTCCACTGCCCTCTTAACAACCATTCTTAATTCGTCTAAGTGCACCAATAAATTCTGGACGAACAATTGCTGCCAAACAGGAGAAGAACAATGTTATTGAAATGAAATAACTCACTACTTTATATTTCTCTCCTTCATAATATAATATATCCTACTGTTGAACGAATATTTTACTAAAATATTAATTATTTTAATGCGTTTTAAAATATTACATTTCATCATTATTCAAATGTTGTAGTTTTATCTACGGTCGAAATATTTTTATATGCTTATTTCAAGTCTTCTATCTATGTCAAAGGTAATTTTACATTTAATCAATGTCATTCTACATTTTTCTGCTGGTTTATCAAGTTCTCTGTCATCGCGTCTAAAGTCGCGTTCCGACAATCTGTTTGTCAATTTGTCGACTTGACAGATATTAAAGATTCTAGGGACACCGTACAAGATGGGAAATAGAGAAAAGTGTGCCTTGTCTGCAAACGGACATGTAGAAGGAACGTTGCTTAATATTAATGTCGGGTTTACATTCGACCAGTAGGCAGTGCATGAGCAGAAAAAGACTGATTTATGTTTGCCAGAATTTCAGAAGACGGATTCAGACATTCCATGCTTGGCTATAGATGGTCTTTTTTCAGCGTCCCCGAACCTTTCTTTTTTACTGCGTATCGTACTAAAATGGCGGATATTGACACAAATAAATATAGTAAAATAAAAAAAAAGGTAAACATATCTAATATTGGAAAACTTTAGAAAAAAAAAGGGATAAATGGAACTAAAAAAAAATCCCTCGCATTAGAAAGAATATTGAGTAAAAAATATCAGAATTAATCTATAATAAGTTCTCAATCTTTTCTCGCCAAATAAATAAATAAGGCCTAATTCTACAAACGCATGCGTGGTAAGAGAAAAAAAAATACTATGCATTGGCCTATTGTTGTCCCGTCGGGACAATTATTTGCCATGGACTGAATAGCATTTTTCACCCCTTCTATGCTTGCTCTAGAAGTTGGCTGTCTTATAACGGGACGAATGTAAACCCGGCATAAACACTGTACTTCGAAGATATTCACTATTGCTTCTGTATTAAGGTTAAATGATAAAAAGCAGTCGTTTAACTATAGGCAAACAAACTGATATAATCTAACCATCTTCTTTCGTGCATTAAATTCCTAGTCAAAGATTGCGATATTTTTCTTGTAAATGGTTTTATGTGACCTGGTGTTTACTTCATCAAATATTGTGGCATCGGCTTGATATTTTCTACGCCAACCGTCTTGTAATGCTAGAGTTAAATGGGTTTAACAGTCATGAGATTTAATAAATATCTCTGATTCCACCAGAAGGATAAATTTTCCTTTTCCCCTTGTATCCCTTTAAAGAAGAATCTTCTGGAAATGTCTCGAACATCCATGAACTTTGGTGCCTGTTTTTGTTTCTCTTTTTAACCTTTCTTTGTTTTTTCGTGTATTTCAAGATTGCTGTGAATGCTATTTCAGCGAAATCGTAAAAAGTGACGATGGAAGCTCCCAAATATATGCCCATGTAGCCTCCAATAGCGCTAAATAGTTCCAAACTCTGGAATTAAAAAAAAGAATAAGTAAGCTTATTTGTCATTATATATATTGTAATAAACTAGAAAAAAGAATCTGTATTTGTGTTAAATAAACAACGAACATGCAAAATTACTCTTCATACTCATTGTTTGTCATTATTGTTTTAGATTTCGCAAATGTTATGTTACTTTAATATGCACATTCATATCGTTAAGGATGGAAGGATAAATTATGCAATACTGTAACGTTTCCGCCTTTCCCCTCACATGGTAATCGGCATTCAAACCAGATATAACGTCTCTCACACATAGTGGATATCGCATACACATATGGACCTCCAGATGTGGATCCTTCACTAGGAGAGTTATTGTGTCTAGTCATTTACTATCCAAGTAGAACACAGATGTGTGCTCCGTCGTTTCAAATAGATCCCTTTATGCTTCAAGGGAGAGAAACGACAAAACATTGAAATGCTAAACGTTTTTCCCCTATGAAGAGACTCCTCAAATCATCAAGAAACGATCAATAACTTTCAACGGTTGTCATTAAGTGTCGAATCCAAATGGATTTCAACCGATGTTAGTTGTGAATTGGTTATAATTAACATGTGTTCGAGAGGATTCAACTGCAAAAATGGACACTTAATACGATCGAGTGGAAACCATTGAGGATGCAATACTGAACAGCTATTGGGTGATAGGGAACTCAAATTCATCAATTAGGAAATCGAAGGCTGATATCTGACGGAAATAAAATGTGGTAATTTTATTTGTTTTGAGAGAAAGAGGAAAGAAGTGAAATTCTATGAATTGGAATTCAGAGAGACGTCAATATTTGGAAAAGTTGTTGTTTTTGTTAGCTCTATATGCGATTCAGGTTTCTATGTTAGGAGCCACTCGAAAAACACCGTTGGAGTTTCTGGATCACCCCTGGAGTAGCCGTTTAGAGCAAACAGGGTTAGCGGATTTTTCCCCCTTTCTTGGAGCCTTATTCTCTGATTTGATTGAGGAAGCATTTGGTGATTAAAAACTTTTAACTGTTATGTAATCTTGTTATTAAATAAAAAACAAATTTTTTGCATATATATAGGACTACAATTAAAAGAACTTTTATCTTATTTGATTGGTTTGGATCAAGATATTACAACAGGCTTCAGAAGAATCTGGAATAATAGTGTTAGTGAAGGTTGTAATTACTTTTGCTATACGGATACTTGACTGATAGAGAAACTTAATTATTTAATTAACAGAGACTAAATTTTAACTCAGTAGCTATAATTCTAAATCTATTTACTTAAAACTATAGGAAAAGTTGTAAGTACGCCCTAAACTTAGCATGTTAACAAATTCAAAAATTAATCTCCCGTGTATTTTTTTTGTGTGCGTGTTTGCTCCCTTTTTATTTTGTTCTCGTTTCTCGGTATTTTTTTTTTTGTAAATATTTTTATTAGTATTTTTTAAAATCTGGAAATCACAAGCAAACTATAAGCCTGTTTCTATAAATAGGTTCAAGTTTTCAGTTCCTGCATGATAGTCAGCTTAATAAGCCAAATACTTTTTCCATTTGAACTTCAAAAATCTTATTTAATTAGGTTTTGCTTTATACCAATAATAAAATCCTTAGCCATATTTCAATCAATAAATGTCAGAAATCGAACAATAGTCACAGAGATGGATAGAACAGGAGTGTCTTTCCATGTCTCTCCCATTTCATGCTCATTACAGTGATTAAATGACCAGAGGGTTATAGTTGCAGGGGCATGAAGCGGTCTTGTATGTATACCAGAATTGAGGAATGTTCTTGATTTTTGCTGTTTACTTTGCATTTTTCTAATGATCCCTCAAGAGTTTTTTTTTTGTTGCGTAAGGCACTTGTTATAGATAAGCCCGCTGAAATAGCTAATGATTTTAAACCGAATTTTATTGTCTGTGATTTCAGTAACGCCATGTAGGGCCAACAGATCGACAGCCACTAATGCTTCACAGCACTTTTCAGGGGGCGAACTTTATTCATTTACAGATAGTAATTTAAATCAGAACCAGAGAACGATCACCTCTGATCCAGTATCACCAGTGGTATTGTCCCAATTTGAAGGACTTTGGCTGTGACAGATTTATATGTGCACCATCCACCATGTACACGGAGAGTCTGCTGCCAGTGGAGTTCAAGCTCACAACACCCAACACCAGGATATCCCTGCCCAAGAGAGTTTGTTTTTTAAATAATATTTCCTAACAACGTGGAACTTTCCAACATTTTTATAGTAATTTTTATTAAAATTTTGTTAATATCCTTAAGGCCCCCTCCCCTCCCTGTCTTCTGAACAGCTTTCAGAGAGTTTAAAAGATCAATTTCTTAGAATGATTTTTTTTAAAAAATTCGGTTGATAGAGAGTCGGGTAATCGAGGATCTACAGTGTTTGTTATACATTACTGGTGGTTTTTTCCCCCTTAAGTAATAGCAACGAATATCTGAAAAAAGCATACTCACTTCGAATTTCGGATTATAAGTGATATTTGTGATCTCAAAATCGTCAAAAACAATTTCAACGTTGATGGTTTGACATCTGTAATAATAAAACAGGTGCATTGTAACATTTCAATCAACATTTTAATATTAAACATTCAAAATAATTTCAATTCAAACATTCAAATTTTTCATTCAAATAAATCAAATAAAACATTCAAATTTTTGAAAAAGAATTATTAGTTTTGATTTTATGTTTATAGTATTCTACGATGTCGCATGAATTCTTAGACTCTCAATTTATTTTTGGTAATACTACACATATGGATGATCACTATATATCAAGTTTTTAATGTAGAAAATCTCTGTAAATGAAATTTTTTATGTAGGAAATCTCTTATAAATCCCAATACATAGAAAAACTATATATATCGAACTTTTTACAAAAAATGCTTTATTTTTACTACAAAGCGATTTCTGTACATCGAATAAAATTTCTATTAATCAAACAAAAAGTTTTGCATTAAAAATTAAATATTTTTATGACAATCAATAGGTAACTACGGATTTCCAGCATGAGAAGTAGTAGAATTTAAACGTGCTGCCTTTGGCGATTTTCGTGGCCTATTAATTTTACCACTTTGCGAACATAATTAACCAATTAGAATGCTTAATCATTATTATATAATCATGATTTAAAAGAGTATTTTCTTTTATTCTGATCCATTGCCTCAGAATATGTCAATAGAACTAGATTGATATTATCAACACAATAGTTGAAGACGCCTAGGAAGATAAGATTAATTTAGTCATGTCAACCAAGTTTAAAAATATTTTATTTCAACAAAAGCATAATAAAAATTAATAGTCACAAAATGTAAGAAAGAGTTGTACAATAATGATAGAGTATCCTGATTGGCTAATTATCTTTCAATGTGGCGAAATCGTTGCAATTTCTGAGGACGATAGCAGTGTCAAAGTTTTCTAGAATTTTCCTGAAAATTGTGGATGATGAAAGACAAACTAATCTTGGCACTCAAATTCCTAAATTGAAATTTTTGGCGACTATTTTTCTAATTAGTATATGCGAAATTTAAACCAAAATCAAAAGCTTTTTTAAAGTATTAAAAGATTAATATTTATTTAATGTAACAATTTCATTAAACATCAAGTTATTACTTAAGACAAAGAAATTTCAAAATATACTTACCGGCGTTTCAATTTATTATATAAAGTGCAATCATACTGAAAATAAAAAGATAGTATGTTACAAAAATGTGTCACACTATTAATATTTTATAAGGAATAGAATCAATTATCTTATTGAATAATTGATTAGACCCAGTGGCAAACGATTGGCTAAAAAAATGCATATTTTACGCACAATAAATCATAATTTTCTATTAGGAGGAACAGTGTGTTTTTAGGTAGATTCTTATAGGCATTAGTTAGTTTAATTATATTAACGTCCCGTCTTGAAGCAACACTAGGGCTATTTTGGGACTGACCTCGTAATTTTGAACCACAGTCAGATGATGAGGCCAACACGTGAAGAGTTTTAAAGTGCCGTATAATATGTTAATAGATAGTCTCGTTTTAATGTGAACTTGAGCGATTTGATGAAATCGAACGGTATTTCCCCAAACGGTACTGATTAAAGACATCCTTTAATTTAACACAGAATTGTACTAAAAAGCATCTCATTACCAACCCTAAAAAAATCCATTCCTAATAATGGGATAATTGTTTCTTTTTTCCTTCAAGTTCCAATGAGCCGTAAGTAAAAGAGAAGTATAGAGAACAAAATATATTTATTCCCGAAAATCCTTTGCGAACACTGCTATTTCTTAATATAATCGGATTTAAGATTCAGGTATTTGTCATATTGGTGAACCGAATTGTCTATCTTGTATTTGAAAAAAGCTGGCTTTTTTCCTTCAAGTTTCAATGGACCATAAGTAAAAGAGAAGTATAGAGAACAAAATATATTTATTCCCGAAAATCATTTGCGAACATTGCTATTTCTTAATATAATCGGGTTTAAGATT
>JAPMOQ010060822.1:1286929-1305259 GCA_026543055.1 Argiope trifasciata
GCTGGCTTTTTTCCTTCAAGTTTCAATGGACCATAAGTAAAAGAGAAGTATAGAGAACAAAATATATTTATTCCCGAAAATCCTTTGCGAACATTGCTATTTCTTAATATAATCGCCTTCAAGATTCAGGTATTTGCCATACTGGTGGACTGAATTTTCGAACCTATATTTGAAAAAAGCTGTTCGCCAGTGATAAGAGAATAAATTTTAACTTTCGTTTTGAAACTTTGCTTTAGTTTGGAGGGTTTTTTTAAGTTCAGTTATATTAACATCAATTTTCAAAATAACACTGAATATAGTAGTTTTGAGTCCCTGTCAGTTGATATAAAGACGAGACCTGAGCTATCTTCCTCCTCTCTAAACTTCCGTATCACTCTAGTGGAAGGACATCGGGCTCCAATGAATTTAATGTACAACAGACCTGCTGACGCGGCGATTCTTGGTCGAATTGGGTTTCGTCTGTGAAATCCTATGATTCCGATGCTGAGAACTTGCCACCATGGCCCCAGTTTTATTTAGTTATTTTTAAGGAAAAGATTGTGATGATGGTAAGTTTAAACATTCATCCCTCAAAGTTTCAATTTTGGTATTCAACGCAGCCAATTCCAGAATCGTTTAAAGCTCTTTAATCAATTCTTTAAATAAGATCTTATGTTGTGATTCTCCAGTGTTCTCCTCTATAGGAAATATGGCTTAATCTTCAGACTTCTCAATTTGTAAACCGAAATAGCTTCAAAAATTGTGATTTTTTACATATTGGAAAGTAGAAAAAATCATTTTTTCTCTCTAGAAAACTTTTTAAGATAGATTTTTATCATAAGAAACTAAGTTGCCGGAAAAACCAATTTCAGATGCTATCACCAAAAATTTTTTTTAAAAGAAAAAGAGATTTCCGTAGAATTACAATTAACATTTATTTATAGCATAATAGAAAAAAGTGAAGTATATAAAATTTAAGGAGGAGGAATATTCTTCATTTAAATTTTGCACCACTGACTAACGCTTTGCAAGTTTATTGAATCATGATTTGAGGAGCATCGGTATTTGAGGAGCAGTCAGAAAAATCTATATCGCTGCATTATCAAAACTAATATCTCTTTCAGAATCTGATAAGTCATCAGGATATATACCCTCTGTCAATCGCTGAACGTTTTCTAGCAGTCATTTCGTAAGAAAAAAGCAGCAAAAAATGAAATTTGAGCGGTAATACCACATTCCTTCAAATGCCACAATTTAGTGGACAACAAACGACATCCGTTGGCTAAAACATAAACTAAACGTCTAATACTGTATATAATTTATTTCAATGGTTAAACAGGGAAAAAACGAGATGCGCTCCTCAGTAAAGGAAAAAAACAAACATATGCCCGCTGAAATAGTGGGATGAACAGATTTTGATACATTTGAGTTGCCCGGGGAAATCGCGGGATAAGCAGCCAGAGGGTTAAAAGTGAGAAATTTTAATCTTTCTCCTCAATTTGACAATGCTTTTCTAAAAGGAGTTGGAGGAACGAATCCCTCGATATCACACAAGTGCCTAAAACTTCACACTGATGAAAAGTAACCACGATTGGATAGCACAAAGGTCATAAATTCACTTCGCATCTTAATCATCTATAGTCTTGCTCTTTTTTAAGGCTCATCAAAAGTAGAAGAGGGGAAGAGGGTATTGTTATCATATTATTAAAAACGTTTTGGCAAGTAATTTAGTTCCTTAATAATTAGGAAATAATACAGAAGTTTGCCGCATTTGGCGATTCATCGCCAATTAAAGTTACAACTTGATTTCCAAACGATCGATTCCCTGAATTATTAAGAATTATTTTCATTAATTTAAGTTATGAACCACTTTATAGCTGGTTCCGATAGAGAAATCTCGTGATTCTTTAAAATCGGTTTAAACTGATTAGTGACTTAAAAATAATAATGTTCTCATATGACAATTTAAAATTTGCGATCGATTTGTATTTTTTAAATATTTTTTTTTCTTTGAACCTCTGAGAGTAAAGTTTAGAAAAGAATTCTAACCACTAAGTGGAATAAATCACTTCTACATATTATTTTTCCTATTAATGAAATTTTTTACGACAGATTTGTTTTTCACTTAAAGAAAGAAAAATAATATTATATCAGTGAATTTTGTGGTCTTTGTTTATTTTGTGGAACTCTGGGGTCTGTGATTGTATCTCTGCAAGTGTTTCGTTGCCAGTTTTTTCCTTGTGTATTTAAAGATTTATTGAGAAATGAAACGATAAATTCTTTTTTAAAAAAGACAAAAACTAGAAGTAAAAGTTTATGAATTTAGGTAATAAATCAAAACTGATTTTAATCCTTATCTAAAGTTATTCTCTTTTATAAAACAAGTATTTATTACGTAGATAAATCAGATAGACATATTATGTTTATTTCAATTTTTTAAAAATAAATGTTGTTTAAGCTGGTTAGAAATTTTATACGTACCCCTCGTTTGCTGAAGTACATAGTCTGAAAAAAGAAAAAAAATTTAAATTCTAAATTTTAAAAAAATTAGAACTTTTCATCCATATTTTTATTTTAAACATTATACAGAATTTAAAATCAATTAATGAATTAATATACTATTTAGTTAATTTTATTATTAATTTAATTTCATTCTTAATTTAATTTCATTCAGTGAATTAAAGTACTATTTAGTTATAATCACAGAAAACACAAGATATAAATACATTTAAGTACTGAAAAAAGCCATTTTGAAATAAGGACATCTATTATTTTGGTTTACGATTAGTAAATTAATTATTAAACTTGATTTGCATCGCTCAACAACAGTTGAAACTATTAATACAAAATAATTTTGAAACAATTACTAAATTAAAAAAACAAATGCGCAGAAATATAATATCTCTGAAAAACTAATGTTTTGAATTCTAAGGAGGTGTAAAAGCAGTTTTTAAACAGTAATATATTCCTAAGTTTTTGAGAAAAAAATTGTTACGATATCGATTCTTTTAAATTTAATACATAATGAAGATTTTGAAATGTCTTCTTTTATTGATAAACTGAAAACAACAACTAGATGTCAAATTTGATAAATCTATGCCCACACATTGTTTCTGCAAAGGTTTGCATTTGTGTGCATCTTAATCAGTTTGTGCAGTTTTTTGTGTCTCATAGTTCACAGAAAATATGTCAGCTTAAAAATAATATTTAGGACATCGTTATTGAGAGTAGGACAATGTTTAAACATTGCTGCTTTATACAGAAAACAAACTTATTTCATTATTGCACCGACAGTAAAAAACAACTGCAAATAAATGCTTATTAATTTGTTTATTTATTTATCGATATTCATTTGTACAGAGTGATTAAAAATTCTTCTGTTGGTTGAAATTCCTTTAGAGGATTTAGAAAATACAAAAACAAGTCAGAACCAACTAGAGATGCTAGAGAAGAAGCGCCAATGGCTGAGAGTTGAAAGTTACAAAAAATGACAAATTAATAACCATCGAAAATTCTTCCTACACTTGGTATGCTATGCCATGCTATGCTACACTTGGAAAATATCACAAAAAGTGATGCCTTCTCACCACACTTTGCCAGGTTGAGCTGAATGATTAGACTTTATTAGTAATAATATAGGGCATAAATAGTAATTTCAAACTCTGCAGTATAATAGTTTCCTTAGTGGTACGTGTAACAATTCTTCTGGCAGGGGAACGAACTCATGGATCTGTTGATCAGTGAGCACCATCATTATTATATCTTCCCGTGTCACTTCTTATTCCCCTAATTGAAGCACCAATGGTGAAATACACTTGAACAGTTTGTACACACTTTACATTTCACCAGTGTTCGAAATTCGCAGCTTTGATAACCATGCACACTTCAGGAACGATGACGCTAAGTGTTTCAAACCTCTGAAAATAATCGGCACTCCCCAAACTTTTGAAAAGAAAACGATTCTTGAGACGAAACTGGGAATTTTGTAGAAAGTCCCATAAGAAATGAGAATCTGATTCGCCAGAAGATCTAAGAATCCCCATAAGAAATGAGATTCTGATAAATCGTAGGACCTAAGAATACTCATAAGAAATGAGAATCTGATAAGCCTGAGGACCTAAGAATCCCCCTAAGAAATGAGAATCTGATAAGCCTGAGGCCATAAGAATCCCCATGAGAAATGAGACTTTGATAACTCTGAGGCCCTAAGAATCCCCATACGAAGTGAGACTCTGATAAGTCTGTGGCTCTAAGAATCCCCATAAGAAATGAGACTCTGATAAGTCTGTGGCTCTAAGAATCCCCATAAGAAATGAGAATCTGATAAGTCTCAGGACCTAAGAATCCCCATAAGAAATGAGAATCTGATAAACCTGAGGACCTAAGAATCCCCATAAGAAATGAGAATCTGATAAGTCTGAGGCCCTAAGAATCCCCTTAAGAAATGAGAATCTGATAAGTCTGAGGCCCTAAGAATCCCCATAAGAAAAAAAAACCCATTTAGACGAATGGCTATTACTAAACCAAATGCAATGTCCTCCAGCTCATTCCGTCTGCATTTCCAGTTATACGACCTGAGAAATTTTGGCTTGTTGTATTTCTTATGACATATAAAAGTCAAATGTGAGTTTTGCATCGCTCTGTTTAAATTAATTTTCAGTACTTCAAAAGGTTAAAGAATACGAAATAAGATACACTTACCTCATTCCATCCTTTGGAGGTACTGGTCTAAAAATGATAACAATATAGATATGTATTAATATGTTTTAATTTATTTTAATCTCCAATAAAACAAA
The DNA here is from genome assembly GCA_026543055.1 of Argiope trifasciata. Classification (NCBI taxonomy): domain Eukaryota; kingdom Metazoa; phylum Arthropoda; class Arachnida; order Araneae; family Araneidae; genus Argiope; species Argiope trifasciata. The sequence continues at coordinate 1,291,705 of JAPMOQ010060822.1, forward strand.
ACAATAATCGATGATAGTATTTTTTTTAAATCTCCGTCTGATCACAACGAAAGAAAAAATACATAATGAATTTATCACTAAAAGTTACTTTCCTTTTCCGCTTAAAAGTTTTCACTGTAGTTAAATCATATAAGACGTCTATTTGTGCATTGATTTTATACCCTGTAGAGTTAAACACAATTTAAGTTAAGACAATTTTAACTAAAAAAATTTTTAAATATAATGAGGAGTTTTCAGTTAGAAAATTGATTATTTTTCCATCTGCTGTTTGTTATATTATCAGATATAAATATATTCATTAAATTCATTTTCAGTTAGCATATCCTTTTTGAGGCTGCTAAATATGCATTTATGTATACAGAATAATCAAAATTTTCTGCATCTTAATCACGAGAGTTTCATATTGAAATTTTTATAAAACGGCAAGATAAGTTACTTTAATAAATTGATTTGCTTGTTTGGATTTTTCTGGCACAAGAGCCATATTTTGAATATGCTGCGCCAAACCATTTTTAAAACCATATCAATGTGCAATAATTAAAAAACGGGTAATGTATAAAAAATTTAAAAAAAACAAAATTTAAATGAGTGCATAAAATTTGATAGACTTTAAAAATGCAAAAACTTGAGCATGTGGTGTCTTGCCAAGTAACAAAGGTAATGGGGGGGTTTGCTTTTAGAAAAAATATCAAACGTTGAGCATTGAAACGTGGGCACTCTGATATTATATGTTGGACACACATTTGACAGTCACATTGAGAGGTGGCTGTTGTGTGCTTATTTAAGTCGTCTACAGGAGTTAATGTGATCCCTGGAATATTAGCCAATTTAGTCAAATTAGCCAATTAGCCATTTTTTAAATAAATTGAAACAATTAGAGTTAATCAATATTTTTCGATATATACAATCATAAAACCTTTCATAGTATCTTTTACAAGGGGTGTTCAAATGAAAAGATACGAAACGACACTGTGGTTATAAATGAAGACTTTATTCAAAATATACTCAGTAGGCCTGAGTACAGCGATCCCATTGATTAACGAGTCAAAGGATTTTGCGTTCCCAGAATTCCTGTGGTCGTGATGAGACCCAGTCATCACAAAATTCTTTAGATCGCAGTCCAAGTTGAAGTGTTCCCCTTTTAGTTTTTTCCGGAGACCAAACACATGAAAATCGCAAGGCAAGATCTCCGGTGTAATGATTCAGCTTCTGAGTTGAAGGAAGAAAGAAAGAGCGAGGTTTTTGGAGAGAGAAAAGAAAAGAGACGTGAAGTTTTTATTTTTGGAGAAGAAGTCGAGAGGAGTGATCGGTGAAAGCCGAGCGTTCGAAGAACAAGATTCCACCCGAGGAATTCGGTGGATTCCTGGAGCTGACCCCGGTACCAGTGTGAGACTTTGACGGCCAGTTAGCTGTTCTCGCGAGTTTCTCCGAAATATTTCGAAAAACTACATGTTCCACATGGACTTTTCATTTAACCTAAATGATAAATAGTATTTTTCTGTAAATTAAAGTTGTAAATAAAGTAATTTGATTAAAACACTACCCTTTATTTGATCGGACCAGATTGAGACGTTACACCGGGCTGTAGGGGGGTTGGTCCAGCTACTCCCATTTGAACTTGGTCAGTTCTACGTGTGTGACACTGGTAACATGTGAACGCGCATTATCAAGGAGCAGAACCACACCCTATGTGAGAAGTTTCGCTTTTTATTCCCGACTGCGTAGTTTTTGAAGTTTCTCAAAGTACACAACGGAGTAAATGGATCTTCTGTGTTCGAGGACTTCAACAAGCCACATCAATTTGTCGGCGCTCTTTATAAGAGTCTCTGCTCTCTCCTGCGCAAGATCCGATCTACGCCGGTAATTCCAATCGTTGTACCATAGCGGCATAATCAACTATGCCAACGGTTACGTTGTTGCGACGTTTTGTACCTTTTCATTTGAACACCCCTTATACGTATTCAAAAACGAAAAAAAAAAAAAAAAAAAAAAAAAAAAAAACTAAAATGATATATTTTTATTACCTTTTTTTGAAATTTACATTTATCTACAACTTATTTATGTACATTGATAATTTTTCAGTATAAAGAAGGCCTCGTTTCATTGTATAAAACTATCACTCTTATTGATATATATATATTATGAAAGAGAGAATTAAAAGACCGCACTCACCAGCTGTTTTTCAACATATACCAATTTCTCTTCAACTTTCACATCATACACTATAGAACTAGAAAGAAAAAGAATAAAAACGATCTTATATGTTTGCTCATGTCAATTCATTGTTTAAGGCTATACACATAGGAATTACAAGAAAAAAAGATTCGAAATTTATTCGATTCAGTCGTTGCGTTCTCATTTTTTTTTCTTCTGTTTTAGTCCTTTACCGTTGTGCCGGACAAATAATTATTGAATTTTAAAAAATCACATAGAATAAAACATAGCATAAAAATGATTTATTAATAATACATTCCTTTATTTGACTGTCTTCAGCCTTGTAAGATGTCCATTTTGAAATTCCTTTTTCAATTATTTTCTGATGTATTAGAATTATGAAATTTGCCACATTTGAGTTTTTCAATAACAATACATTATTAGAAAAAAATTTATCATCAATCGCTTATTTTAATTTAATTTAGATTCCATGCAAGAAGCGCCATCTGGTGACGCATTTGAGAAAGTTTTATTACAATATTCTATAATAATAATTCGTTAGCTGTACAAAAAGTTAAGATTATTATTCTTTTTATGAAGAAATTGAGTGCTGTAAACATTATAATGAGAAAATTATCATCAATCGCTTATTTTAATTTAATTTAGATTCCATGCAAGAAGCGCCATTTGGTGATGCATTTTAGATAGTTTTATTACAATATTCTATAATAATAATTCGTTAGCTGTACAAAAAGTTAAGATTATTATTCTTTTTATGAAGAAATTGAGCGCTTTAAACATTATAATGAGAAAATTATCATCAATCGCTTATTTTAATTTAATTTAGATTCCATGCAAGAAGCGCCATCTGGTGACGCATTTGATATAGTTTTATTACAATATTCTATAATAATTATATAATATTCTATAATAATTGTTCATTAGCTGTTCAAAAATTTAAGATTATTATTCTTTTTATGAGGAAATTGAGCGCTGTGAACATTATAATGAGGAAATTAAGCCACAATGAATATCAAAAGAAGGAAAATTCTTAAGTCTTCATTAAAAATTATAATATATTAAGAAAATATTAAAAAAATTTATTTTACATCCTTGCCACAGCTATGGTTTAAAAAAAGCTCTGATTAAATTTCAGTATCCTAACAAAAATGTGGTTTTAAATGCGTTCATTTTCATGTTTCCTTTTATTATTTTATACATAACTTTTTAGAGGAAATGACATGGAAATTTTTGTCTATAAACAAAATTTAATTTTTTTTTCTATTTCTATTTTACTTTACTTACAATAATTAGATCTCAACGATGACCACAGCACTGAAGTACAAACAAGAAATATAAGATCAAATTTAAGAGAACAGTGAATTTTTAGCCTCGTTAAAGATTAAATTTAACCAAGAAAAATGCATTTTTATTTACTTGAATTTTTTTTTGATAATATGAGAGTTAAATGTTTTTTCCCTTAATTGTCTAATTTTACTTTCTTGTGTTCGAAATATACATAAAAAGAAAATTTTGCAATTTCTGAAACATTTGATCACAAAATGTTGATGAATATATATATGTATATTGTATTGTATATATGTATAATTATATATAATATATGTATAATTGTATGTATATATATGTATTGTATATATGTATAATATATATATTGATGAATATAATATATATATGTTAGACTTTATTGAGTCTGAAATGCATCCTGGTCAAAACATACAGATTGTGTGGACTATATGATAAATGTATTTTAAAGTATCCGACTACGTTATTAACACTGGTTATCGACCACATTGTTGATTTTGAAAAAAATATTATTTCTTGTAGAACTTGTCTCTTTCTAAAACAGTTTAGCTTTTGTAAGAAAAGGAAGGCCTGACCTATCATGCAGGGACACATATTTTTTCAGCTAAAATTTGTTTTTAACTTCAATTTTCCCAAAACGTTAATTTTCGTAAAAATTCTCTAACGTTAGCATAATATTCTCAAAACTAATCGAGATATTTATATAAAAATTTCAGAGTGTGTTTTAAATAATATGGGTAAAGAAATGAACCAAAAGTTTTAATGTCGGTGAAATACTTTTTTCATTCATAAGTGTTTTTAGAAAAATTAAATTACAAATTTAAGGTAAAAATGCATATATATGCGCACATTTTTACCCACATCTTCTTTGAATCTCGATATTTTTCATATATTTTGGTTCATTTCATTTATCATTGTTTTCTATAAATTGTGTACAAAGAAAAATAGGATTACTGCATTACAATTTTGTGTAGAATGCAAACCGTTTTGAGTAAATTTCATTAAAATTTGCTTCAAAATTTCCCATTCCTCAAAATATACTATATTTTCAAATAATTGTTTTTGCATTTATAATGTTTATTATTGACAGTGCATCTAAAATCCATAAATAGTTTTTAAAAAATCCAATTTTTCAATTTTTTTTCTTCGGACGTAGTCGGATACTTTAAACATTCAGATTATGGGATAATGATGGTCAGGAGTAAAGACGATAATTTAGCTAATCGAATGCCAATTTATAGAGAATCTTTTAAGGATGATCCCCGTGAGGACATGCCTTCTCTTGTTCATAAGCATTTTGACTAACTATAGTTTGTTTTAGTGCTTTGATACTAGCAAACGTATGATGTGAAGCATATTCCACTAGATGCATTTTAGTCCCCCCCCCCTTCTTGCTTGTCGTCTTAGACCGTGCTAATTTATTTTAATTTAGAACTCTTGAATTGTTACTCATATGGCTGTTTAAAATGACAATAAAGCTAAGAATATTTAATGAAATAACATTAAAATTGTTTTAATTATGGTATTAAAAATCACACACATACGCACACGAAACTTGTATTGATTGTACATATGGCTTGGTGATTATAAAGAACAGTTTAAGAATATTTTATATACTGTCATTAATAATTTAACAACAAATAAAAGGCTGTATTTTGACATCAAAAGTATTATTATGTGTAAAAAACTGATTATAGCTTGTCTATACTTATAATAAAGTTCAATGTGTGTGTGTGTGTTGGCGCTCTACAGACCAGACCATTGGACCTACAGCTACCAAATTTGGTACATGTATACCTTGGAGGTTGGAAATGTGCACCTTGGAGCCCTTTTTTTCAATTTTTAATTAGAATTTGAATTAATTAAAATTCAAGCGAAATTTCGACGATTTTCCGCTATAACTTCCGAAAATATTATCGCACAGACATGATTTTTACATCAATTTAAAGATTAAAAAATTAGCTTTCTAATGGTATCTTTGTTTTAATGTATAACTTAAGCTTCTATTTTTAAGGAATTTTTAAAGAAATATTTTAACCATGTTTTACAACAATATATTTCGGACAAAACAATAAAATTTAATCTGCACGAGCACGTTAAGGGGGAAAAATTAGGTTTTATCAGCTTGTTGTCATCCTATTGACGGAAGTTCAAACTAAAAAAAAAAAAACAACTATCATTACAAATTAAATCTAAAGAAATGCAACTTTTAGCACGTGATTGAATAAAATAAAAGAAATATAATATGTGATATTTTCTAAAATAAATAATAAACGAGCAAAGGGGAAAAAAGCTTTTATTAAACTGTTGAAATCATACTGACAGAAGTTCAAATTAAAAAATAAATTAACTATGACTGCAAATTAAATCGAAAAAAAAATGTAACATTCACCACGTGATTGGATGAAATTAAATAAATATTAAATGTTATGTTTTCTAAAAAAGAAATACAAGACAAAGGTTTCTATGATCGTTTGCAACATCTATATCATTAATTTAGTAAATCAGTGTTACGTGACTTTCGAAGTTTAAGTATATCTGGCAGAGAAATTATAAAGAGAGCAAGGCACATATGTATTTAATTGAAAATCTTGGACCCCATTACTCTTGGCGAACCAGCTGGTCGCCAAAGGCGTCTAGTATAAAATAAGTACAGAGCTCTACGGTTTATCTATACTTATAATGAAACTCAATGTGTGTGTTTTGGCACTATACAGGCCAGACCGTTGGACTTACAGCTACAAAAATCGGTACATGCATACTTTGGGGGTCGGGACTGTGCACCTTGGAGCCCTTTTTTTCGAATTTTTAATTAGAATTTGAATTAATTAAAAATTAAGCGAAATTTCGACGCTTTTCCTCTATAACTTTCAAAAATATTACGGCACAAAGATGAGTTTTACATCAAATTAAAGATTAAAAAAATTAGTTTAGTAATAATATCAAAATTTTAACATATAGCTTAAGTTTCTATTTTTATGAATTTTTAAAGAAATATTTGAAATATATTTTCAACAATATATTTCGGACAAAAAAAATAAATAAAAGTTAATCTGCACGAGCACGTTACGAGTGAAAGGGAAAAAATTATCTATTATCAATATGTTGCCATCAGATTGAAAAAAAAAAAAAAAAAAAAAAAAAAAAAACTGAAATTAAAAAAAAAATAATTATTGCAAATTAAACGTATAAAATTGACGTGTCTGCATGAAATGAAAGAAATATGTAAAATGTTTTTTCTAAAAAGAAAATCTTAAGAAAAATTTTGAGGCTTTTACAATATTATTAATTAAATAAATCATTTATTTCAGACAAACAAGGTCTAATATACATATTTTGCAATTCAAGATCCAATGGCTAATTTTTAAAACTTTAATAATAAAAATGCAGCTATAAAAAGGGTCTAAATGAAGTAAATATGCTGTATACAACATCAATCGTTAAATGCTTCAAAAATGAAGAATGTTTGGCTTTTAAATAAAAAGAGAAACTTCAACAGTCTCTTAAAACTGACTGATTTATAAATATTTGAAGATCGCTATTCAACAAAGACGGGTAATTTTAAAGCACTTCATTGACAATTCCAAAGGTGATACCCCAATCAACGTCCAGGATTTCTCAAGACTGACTGATTTAAGAATGCAAATGTTGAATGTTCCAAATATTTGTATTCAAAACTTCATAAGTCGATCAAATTTGATAGCAGAAGATAGAACCCATTTATTTATTTGAAAGTTAAAGTGTCAAGAATATTTTGTATAATATGATTCTTTATATCTAAAAATATATAAAATTTAGATTAATAATTTTTTAATTATATTTATAGACCAAAATAAATTATTATTATTCGCATCATTTAAATATTTTTGAAAGTAAAACTAAAAACTGAATTTTATGATGAATCTAAGTAATTTTTGTTGAATAATTCTTAGAATATTACATAAATTAATGAAATTATTCAGTAGTACACATTATGATTCTCTTTTATTTATATAAAAAAAAGGCTTGGTTAGGGTAAAAAATGCTTTGATATAAATTTGCACTTTAATCATTTCCACTTTAATTTAAAGTTGAAATTTTACGAGAACTGATCAGATAATTAGAGAGGAATATAGTGCATTACAGGCTTAAGACCTTCATAAATGGATGAATGAATTATATGTCTATCAAAATGTGAATCTAAAAATATTTTGATGAAGTAACTATTAAAAGACAAGCAACATAAATTATTCAATTGATAATGACAAATCACAAAGTATTCAATTGACAATGACGTTACATAAAGTATTTAACTGATAATTTTAAACATAGTAAGTTTGGCGAACCAGCTGATCGCCAAGTTTAGTTTAGTTTAGTTATATTAACGTCCCGTTTGAAAGCAACACGAGGACTATTTTGGGACGGACCTAGTCATTTTGAACCACGGTCAGATGACGAGGACGACACCTGAACTGGCACCCCCTCTCCACACCACGCCACACCAGCGGGAGGACGTTTGGCCTGACAGATTTAACGTGCAACAGACCCCCTCACACGACGGTTCTTCGGTGGAATCGAGTCTCGAATCTGCAACTCTTCGGTTCCGAAGCCGAGACCTTACCACCAGGTCACCGCGGCCCAACTGGTCGCCAAAGGCGACTAGTTAAGCTATAAATCTGTGTCTAGAATGTTTTACTTTAAATGAAAGATACTGTAAAATATTACACAAATAAATTTGTATTCTTTTTTGGAAATTTTTTGAATTATCTATTTTTACTATGCCTCCTAATTCTGAAAATAATCTAATTATTAATTGTTAATTACTGCCTCCATCCTGGCATAGGCGTCGCGTGTCTTCCCCGCGATCTGGACGATCCAGGTTCTGGTTCCGGTATGGTTGTTACTCTTCTATGTTCTATCTGTGAGGTGTGTGAATGTGCCCCCCTATAAAAAGGGAGTTGTGCAAGCGAATGTGATGTATGAAGTAGCTAAGTAATCTTCTCCGTAGTTGGCACTATTGTAAAAACAAGAGACGCTTACTCGGCTTAAATCACTGACAGATAACTGTCGGTGGGTTTCTGAAGTGTCATAAGTAACAACAACTAATTGCTAAATATAAATATCTCCTTCTTCTTAGTTAATCTCAATACTATTTTAGTAAAATAACCGCTTCTTGACGAATGTGCAAAAGTACTTTAACATTCCCCGTCTCCTTTTTTGTGATAAAATATTTCTTTGTGTTTGCTCGACGCCTTTAGATAACGAGATGTTGCAGATGTTCTCCTTTCGGGACCTCGGGCCTCTATAACTAAAAGAACACACGTGGAAATTCCTCGCCCAGAAGTCAGTGCTTTCAGAGACAATGGAACATCCAGACATCTGGATGCCGCTTTTCCCTATTGTAAGCGGATCCCATGTTCCAGACATTTCGGCGCGCCTTAATTACCTTCTGACGACAGACTGACGCCCTTGGAAATGGTCCTTGGCTGGACAAGATTGGCTGGAAGAGAGGACCGGTAGCCACTGAAGAAGAGGAGGCGGTGACTGTCACTCTGATAAAAGACGCAGAGTGTTTTGAAAAAGGAGAGAAGGGTTTCTGGGAGACAGCTGGAGTATGCCCATGAGTCCGGCAGATTTGGAGCGCCACCTGAAATGATGACTGACTGATCAACCCTTGGATTCCGAGTGGTGTTGTGCTTACTATTTAATGGAGAACTGTTCTTCACGTAAAATCCTTCAACTTGGACTGTTGTGATGTAAATAGCAATTATTTAATCAAGAAAGAACGAGTGGCTCTTTGTATATATATAGGCAGTAAAATAAAGAAGTGTCAATGAAATTCTGAGTATTCTTTGATCTATCGAGATCAAGTCATTTTAGTACAGAGAGTTTCCATATCTGAGTATTGATAATGTGTAACTGGAGACAATCATCTATTCAGGGTTGCAAAGAATTGTTAAAAATCCAAATGCAACCTAAAGACCTGCATGCACAAGTAATAAGAAAAAAAAATAAATGTGATAAAATTAGTATCAAGAACAACTAAATGCAATAAAGAAGCATAAAGGAAATAGTAAATGACATAATATCCCTAATACCAATAAAGTTATGAAAACTTGCAAAAAATCTTAGAGAAAAGAATTTCGAAAAGAATTAGAGAATGAATACTCAAAGAATTTCCCCAGAAGCCCAGAAGATTGAAAAAATGAAAACTAATGAAGAAGTGCAGATGATATTAATCAATATACTAATGGGCTAAATTCAAAATTCGAAAATCATCTAAATGATCTTTTGAAATGGTTTAAAGGTAAAATGTCATTTTTCTTGAAAACTATTTAGAAGAAACTTTGTTTCATATCGGAGTCACTTAAGGTATCCGACTACGTTTAATTTTTTTATTGTTATTTCTTGAAGTTCACACTTTCCTATTTCCAAAACAGTTTATCTTTTCTAAGAAAAGGAAGGCCTGACCTATCATCCAGGTATCACTTATTTTTCAGATAAAATTTGTCTCTAACTTCAGTTTTGTCAAAACAATAATTTTCATTAAAATTCTCCACCCTTAACATGATATCTCGAAAATTAATAGAGGTATTTATGTACATATTTCAGAGGGTGCTTTAAATAATATGAGCAATGAAATGCACCAAAAGTTGTATTGTTGGTGAAATACTTTTTCATTTATAGATGTTTTTAGAAAAATTAATTTGTTAATATATAGAAAAAATGCATATATACGTATATTTTTATCCGTAACTTCTTTGTATCTCAAAAGGTTTCTTAGATTTTGATTCATTTCATTCATCATTGTATACTATAACTTGTGTACAAAGAAAAATAGGATTCCTGCGTTACCATTTTGTGTAGAGTGTTAGCTGTTTTGGTTCAATTTCATTAAAATTTACTGCACATTTTCCTATTTCTCAAAATATATTATGTTTTCAAATAATTTTGTTGTATTTATAGTATTTTGTATTATAATTGATGACACTTTTAAAAACCATTGTTTTAAATAGTTTTAAAAAATATAATTTTTCAAAAGTATGCTTCGAAAGTAGTCGGATACCTTAATTACATCAGTGTTTTTAGTCATACAGCGATAAATCAGACTTAATCTTGAAGATTACTTCACAGCATTTAGTTTTCTGTCTCCAGTCTATCCGGATGAATTTATTCTCAGTCAGACTTTTTACCTGACCATCCCTATCAACACAAGATATTGTAAAATATTTACCAATATTGTTTGACATTCTGAATACCGACCAATGTCATGAAGATGTTGTAACAATTTTTCTAATCATCTTTTGTTAATAGGGACGCGGGACGATGATAAGCCCCTTCTTGAGCTAGGTCCTTAGTAAACCTTTTTAATCACTGAAGACATACAATAGAAATGTAGATGTGATAGTGTTCAGATGTAGTCTTTTAGAATCTTTTTAGAACTCTCTTATCAATTTAACGCTAATTTTTCTCACTCTAATTTTATTTCACAGAAGCAGCTGTGCATTCCGAGGTTCGATCACTGGACCATTGAGTTCCTAGGTGCGCAACATAACCTCTAGACAAAAGTGTACACCTTAGTCTGGAAGTTCTTATCTGGCTTATGAACTACCACCACATTACTTCTGTAATGTCTTGATCTCGATAGATCAAAGAATACTCAGAATTTTCACTTCTTCAGAACTTCTTTATTTTACAGCCCTACACACACACACACACACACACACACACACACACACACACACACACACACACACACACACACACACACACACACACACACACACACACACACACACACACAAACTGGCTCTTATCTTGATTAAATGGTTGCTATTTACACCACAATAGTCGAAGTTGAAGGGTTTTACATGAAGAATAGTTCTCCCTCAAATCGTAAACACAACACCACTGGGAATTCACAGGTTGGTCTATCAGCGATCATTTCAGATGGCTCTCCAAATCTCCCGGACTCGTGGGTGTACTCAAGCAGTCTCCCAGAAACTCTTTTTTTTCTTTTTTCCAAAACACTCTGCGTATTTTATCTCAGCGACAGTCTCCGCCTCCTCTTCCTCAGTGCCTACTGGTCCTCTCTTATGGCATATCATGTCCAGCAAAGGGCCCTTTTCAGTGGCGCCAGTCTGTTGTCGGAAGGTAATTAAGGCGTACCGAAAAATTTGGAACATGGGGTCCACTTACAATAGGGAAATTTGGCATCTAGATGTTTGGATGTTCCATTGTCTCTGAAAGGACTATCATTTTCTTCTGGACGAGGAATTTCCACGTGTGTTCTTTTAGCTATAGAAGCCTCAGGTCCCGAAAGGAGATCATCTGCAACATCTGGTTATCTCAAAGTGTCTAGTAACACAAAGGCAACACAGCTGGCGGAAATATTTTATCACTAAAGGTGGACGGGGAATGTTACACTCCCCCTACAGTGAGTTGAAAATAAGACGAGCAATGTTATCGCACAAAGAGTTTTTAGTGGTCTACGAACCGTTGTTACCGCGCCAAATATTATGGCGAGTGACGAATGTTTTTTGGCGACATTTGCTACTAGACAACGCCACAAAGATTGCATTTGTTAGTTTAGAACCAGGGTCACCAATGTGCATTCCTGAGTTCAAACTCGTAACGTTGGGGGTTTATAGCCAAGTGACTTAACTCCGAGATAAAAGTGTTCACTTCAGTTTGGAAGTTCTTATCTGGCTTATGAGATGTTTTAACGACACAACACAGTTTTAACGACATGGTGTAAATTTATTCAATGTTAATTACATCTAATTTTGTGTGTGTATTTCTATTATGAAATAAGAGCAGAATTAATAGGAGCATTTTTGAGTTAATTATCTCAGTCCTGCTCAGGATTTTGAGTTTCTTACCTTACTTCAAAATGGGACGCTAATCTAATTAAACCTTGTGTTGTCTATCATCTCTTCATATTAAAATATTATTTGACAGTTAAATATTTTCAACTGATAATTAAACATTGAATACAATAAAATATAAATGTGTCTATTAATCAAACATCCCTATTGAAAATTATTAAATATTTTGTTTATATTATTGTTGCAGGATAAACTAGAATGTTAAATACTTACTGACAGGGTTGGTTATAATGCTCCAGTAGATCTGTGCAGTTACGTCCAATTTTTGTTGTATCTGTTAAATGTAAGAAGATATATAAGTTATCTGGGTACTTTTCCATTAGACCGGCACAAATCAGGCCAAGCAGACTTTTTGGCAATAGCCCAGAGTGGCCATTTTGGCGCAAGTTAGAAAATGGCCTCAACTTTCTTTAAAAAATGTGGCAGCAAAAGGTTACCGGTGGCGATATTCCGTTTGGCGTTGGTTGCATCATTATTGGCAACTTTCCTCTTGCGCCGGTATAATGGAAAAGTACCGTTATCTGTTACTAAAAAAGATGTTTCTCAAGATTTTATATGAATGTATTAAAAACAAAGTAATCCGATGTATACTATTCTTAAATCAAAATTTTTAACTTATAATACTAGCACTGATTGTGCTTTAGTAGTGAGACAACAAATTTCTTGAAGCAATAGAGTTTGAGTTGATGGCTCAATGTTACATGGAAATGCCTATCTGAAGCGGTAGCTGGCATTGAACGTGTCAGGAATTCATGAGCACTTTTTAAATAAATATTCGTTTTATCCTTTAAAAACAAGATTCAATGTTCCTAGTCAATACCATCATAGCTGTCCATGTTGAACATAACATGATCATTACTCTTTGATGCCAGAGATGACGTCATCAGAGCCGAATTTATATCGAAATACGCAATTCATGTGAAAAAAAATATACCAAAGGCACTTTTACAGAAAATTCAAATTTTGCCATTCATTTTGACTGAAGTGATAATAAAGATATACTTTACATTTGTATTTTTTTGCTATATGCTCCCCCACCCTTAAAAAATAACAATAAGTAAGTAAATGTCAAATTGTAGTTTTAAAATTAAAATAGATAATAAACCTTACAAAGGATAACAAATAATAATTAATGATTGAATTAATTATAATAATGATTAATAATAATAATAATGATTCTTTTTTTCGTTTTAACGTAGATTACTGCAAAA
>JAPMOQ010060822.1:1331889-1364135 GCA_026543055.1 Argiope trifasciata
TAAAAAAATTGATGATAAATAAATAAAAAATGAAATATAGTGGTTGCCGCTTAATATGATCGATTAAAGGTTTTAAGACTTTGATAATCTTTACCGATTGATAATTCTAACAAGAATAAAATCAACTGTACTTTGATCTCATCAATGGAAAATAATTAAAAAAAATCCACTTATCTCAATACTATCTCATCCGCTTATCTCACCAGTACTATTTAAAAATATGACTTTAAAAGCTATTTTCTGAAAACAAATAATTCAGAGAAATCAAATCTTTAGATTCATATTTTTCACCAATTTAAACATTTACGCCACTATTCTTGTTATTAATCTAATGTTGACAGGAAATATTACAAAATTTCAACTGGTTCAAAGATTGGAATACAGAAATTGTATATAAAAAATACAGTGAATTAAGGAATTTTTATATAAAAATGACAAAAGAGATTCGTGTAAAATATTTAATTGTTTAAAATGAAAATATATTATTAATAATAGATTGATAATAGCTATAATTAAAACCGTTTAATAATTAAAAACAATGATTCAGTAAATTAAATAAGTTATTTCAATAAAGTAACTGTATATAAGAACTTGAATATAATTATTGTACAATAAAATGAGGAACAAACAAAACAATACAACTTGAATTTTTTTCTTATTTATTTGAAATTTTTTCAACAAATAAAGAAATTTAAAAAATGAATATAAGGTTTTAGAATTATTTTCTAATAACCATGGGATGCATTTAATTTACAAAAACAATAAAAACAATCATTTTGCAATTTTGAAGTTTGAAATTTCAGTAAAACAAAAAAAATCAACCGAAATAATCAAATTATAGTCGATGTTTCAACATTAAATAAATATGAATGTTAATTGAAGATAGAAAATTCGAAATACCGATGGATACAAAATAAAAACTTTTAAATTAACCAAATTGCTCTGTAAAACTAAAACTTTCTGTGTTATTGAAGGCATTCTTACATTTTTTTTTAAATTCTCGATGTATAAATTACTTGTATTCCAACAAACATACTACAAAGGTTACAAATGTAAGTCAGTATGCAATTAGAATAAGGAGAATAAATTTCAAATATAAGAAAGTAGGCACAAATGCAAAGAAAAATGGGTCAACAAGTAAATACAAAAATACAAACCAAAAGCAAAAAAAAAAATGCTCACATTCTTAAAATAACATACAGTAAATGACATAGTACAATTGAAGAAGCATGATCAAATAAAAATAAAATATTTAAAATACAAGTACAAAAGTATATATGCAAATATATGTAGGCAAACACATAGAAAGAGAGTATAAATAATACGGGTAAAAACCTATTAATGTATGTACAAAAGGAAATAAAAAATGATTTACTCTGTGCAAAGATAATTTTTATATTTCCGGGAGTTAATTTGAAAGAATATCGGTTATCTCTAGAAAAATTAAAATTATTCCGACACTCAAATGTGCTTTTCAATAAACATAAATCTGCTTTTCTTTAAGGAATTAACTTCTTATAATTTTTCTATTATTTTACAAAGGGGAAAACAGATATTCAAAAAGGGCAGTTCAAATGCTGCAAAGGAATAATAAAAACAATAAGAAATTATACCTAGAAAATCTATATCAGTAAAACAATATTATAAAGATACTTACCAGGACGTATGATTAAAATGAAGGCAATCACAAAAATCTGTCGTTTCCCAAGTAATATTTTTAAGTATTGAACATTTTCCCATTAGAATCCTTCGCATGCAAAAAATATTGAATTTTCGACAGTATTAAAGATTAAAGTGTTTTAATATTAAAGTATTTATGGTAAATAGAGAGCTTAAATGTAAGTTTTTAATAGTTTTCTAGAACTTTCGTGGATGTTATTTATCTATCTCTGATTTTTTTTCGTTATTATCGTATCACATGCAACACAAAACACAAATTGTGCATCAATTTTCAATAAATAATTCTTGGGAAAAATTTACTATTGCATATATCCTTCTAAGGGGAACGTTTATCTGGAGTTGTTTACTTTTTAGTGAATAGTAACGTGTTAGAATAATTTATAAACTAAAATATTTTTTTGTTTTAAATGCTTAAACATAACATTACTTTTAGTCAATCCTATTTACATAATTGCTTAATCATTAATATACATACACTTGCCTTAAAATGCCTGCGCAAAAATTCACAGTAAACATTTAAGAAACAACAAAAGCCTATTGTTGTGAATACATTAATTTAATTTTTATTTAAGGTATTTCTTGAGCAGTTTTTTTTAAAATATCACCTACAATTGACAGTACATGAAAGATATTTTTTCATTTGTATGCTAACTTTTCTGATAAACTTTTGTGTGATTTTAAATTATTATTATTATTATACTAAAATAATGTGTGCTATGTTTTAAAAATTGTTATTGGTAGTTAATTAATTGTTGAAGAAATACTTTAAATAAAAATTAAATTTATATTGTTACTATGATGTGCTTTTATTCTGTCTAGAGTGTTTACTGAGTTTTTGTACGCAGATATTTTCTGGAAAATGCGTTTATTAACTGTGCTACACTGTTAGAGCTAGAACGAGTTTTATAAAATGTGTTTTAATATAAATACTTCACGGTTTTAAATGTTTAATTATGTAATTATCTTTAATCATGTCTTATTAATCAAGCTTTATCAGCAGTGTAAATTTACATTAATTATCGTAAACTCACAGACATACGACAAAGTTTTATAAAATGTTCTTTGATATGAAAAAGATATTAATTTTTCAAACAGATATATTTTATTTTAGAAAACTTGTATGTAAAGTTAATTGATATAGTATTCATGTGGTGGATCAACTGAAATTAATGGCCTTTGTTTTTTAAATTATTGAACTATATTTATGAGGTTATAATTTTTTATGCTAACAGTTTCAACGTTAAGCGAAAACAATTATATTAAAAAAAGAATTGTTATATTAAAGCAATATATTATATATATAAAATATATAAATTGAATCATATTAAAGAAAGAAAAAAAGCATCTCGATAGCATGATCCAGATTCAAAAATTAAATAGAAAAGACATTTTTTTTGTACTTTTTCTAAATAGTAACTTAAACAGATGAATTCCTTTTGTCATCTTAAATGCAAAAATTGGCATTCCGAGTAGGATTTTGAGGGAATTACTGCATATAAAACAGAAAAAAACGGAAAACTTTCTTGCTAATTTGTTGTTTCGTGTAAGCTTTTTTTCTATTTATATTTGGAGTCTTTTAAAATATTAAACAGAAATGCTGATATCCAAATGAAAACCGTGTAAATATTGTTCCCTTGCATAATTAGGCATTCTTATATATTAATTTTAATTTGTATCATAATATTTAAGATTATAAAACATATTTTAAACTCAAACTTAAAATAAATTCATTCATACAGTTAGAAAGAGAATTTCTTACAAATTTTCATTAGCTATATTTCTTGTATAAGCGATTGGTATAGTCAGTGTTTTCCTAGTACACATATTAGGATAAATGGATCATTAATTTTCAACTTTGTTATCTGTATGATTATATCGTGCGTTAAACTCTTCTATTCACAGTTAGGAAGAATGAAATGTAATACTATATTTTCTGTGTACAGGTTAATTATACTTATCTACGATTATTTTAATAAATGAACCATATTTCAGCATTCGCATTAATCTCTGTCTTTACTGTTGATGAAAAGTGAATATTTGTCGTTGTTGGCATCCATAGGATTGATCATTTGCTCCAGATCAGCGAAATTTGGTATCGTTAAACTCTTAGGTATAGATTTGGCATTGTTGAAAGCCAAGATACAGATTTGGTATTGTTGAAATTCTAGTTAAAGATTTTGCATTGTTGAAATCTTAGGTAAAGACTTGGTATTGCTGAAATCCTAGATACAGGTATGAAATTGTTGAAATCTGAGCGACAGATTCGGCATTGTTGAAAACCGGGGTTTAGACCTGGCATTGTTAAAAGCCAAGATATTGATTTGGCATTGTTAAAAGCCAAGATACTGATTTGGCATTGTTGTAAGCCAAAATAGATCTGGTTTGTTGAATGCCAAGATACAGATTCCATATTGTTGAAAGCCAAGATACAGATTTGGTATTGTTGAAAGCCAAGACACAGAGGAAGTATTGTTGAAAGCCAAGATACAGATTTGGTATTGTTGAAAGCCAAGACACAGAGGAAGTATTGTTGAAATCCGAAGTAGATATATAGAATTGTTGAAATCCAAGGCACAAATTTAGTATTGTTGAAAATCCAAAGAAGAGAGATACTGCTTAATATCTGCTGTTTACATGAACAATAAGTATTAAAGTTCGAAAAAATATACATAATAGATATTAACTTTATGAGTTACATTATCATCCGAAATAAGCAAGGAAAATTAGTTAGCACTTTTCTGCCTTTGTTTAAACTTACAAACGAGCATTTTGTGCCACATCTATTTTTAAATCAATTATTCCCGACATAAATAGAATGACAGGGAAAACTGAGGAAGGATCAATAATTTTTATTGGCAGAAATGAAGAATTATCAGAAGAGCAGTGACCAGCCTATAAAATATCCTCGATATGATCAGTTATGGAGAAAATCGTTAGATGCGGAAGCGCAGAACTGACAGGTAGTTAAATTATTGATATCTGTCCATCATAAATATTTCGTGGAAAAAAACTAAAATGCCAATAAGTCGCAGGTAATAGTGAATTAATGTAAATAAAAGTCTTTGCGGATATATCCATATTTCTTTCTAAATAGCAGGTCCGAAATCATCTCAACATTGTGCACTCTTTAAGACAAGAAAAAAATTATTGACTACTTTAAAAGAATAGCAGTTAATTAAATATCCCTTAATTCGAATCTAACTATTGTTAATATTTTTTCATAGCAATGCCAGAAGAAATTATTTTTATATTGCTTTGAAATTCAAAGTTTTACCTTTTCAATGATACGAATTTCATTTCTGTAAAGTTTTTCTCCTTTTTTTTTCCAAATTTAATAAATAAATGAAATGATTCAGACGATTTGTGACTGTTGGCGGCATTTAATAATCGTTTGATTCATAATTGTATTTAATTATAAAGGCATCAAAATATTATAATAGTATTTTACACTAAATTAATTTCAGAATCAAAAGTATTAGATGTGACTGTATTTTATTCCTGAGCAAGTGCCGGATATATCAGCTTGTTGAATATAAAATTAGATGTATGAATATAAAAATAAATTTTATTGAAAGCATTCAAGAATTATCATTTAGGTAATTTTTTGGGGGTTTATGAATATGTATTTACACTTATTTATCTGTTATGACACCAAATTATTCACTATTCATACTTGCACGCAATATTATAGAAGCAGTTGGTTGATTGTTTTAGGTTCTTTGGCACAAGGGTCATCTTTAGCTAAGCTGCGCCATCCATATATTTAAAAAGGGGTTAAATGATCATTAAAGTTTAAATAAATGAATAGTTGCATAAAAGCTGAATATAATAGCTAAAAAACACTGGAAACAGTAGCACAGGATTATGTATTGACAATGAAAAATTAAGTTAAAGCGCTTGAAGAATTTAAATGTAAGATAAAAATTTAATAGCATATAAAAATTTAAAAATGTTTGAATGGTGGTTCTCGTCCAATAAACCAGCGAGAGTTAAGGATGATGAGTGAAAAACTGGTTACGATGAATATTAAAAGCGGAGCACTCAACCAAACTGTGATGAACCGTAAAACCTGTGCGATATGTGGAACATATAGGCGCTCTGTCACTAAATAGTAGGTTTTAGTGAGTAAACCGAGTGTGCCCTATACGAAGACGTGTCAATATATAACCCCTACGTACAGGTAAGACTGGCCATAAACTCGTAAAAGGCTTAATTGAATACAATTTATTGTTCTTGCTTAAATCCCATGTTTCTTGCCACAAAGAAAATATTCGGCACATGACGGATTTTTTTGCGTCACAATATGGTATCCTGCGATTCGAGAAAACAATTGGCAGATAGAAGCAGATGAATGGTTTTATAAATATTTTAATAACTTTAATGGTTAATAGCCCATTCAATGGTTTTATAACCCATTAATACTTGATAAAGTGTTAATATTTTATCACTCATAGAACTTTTATATTTTACATATTTATAAGTCAAATAGGAAAATAAAATTTGTTATCTATCTACTTAGGGACAATTTTCGGTCTAATGTTTCTAGGCAGCTACCTGGTTTACTTAATTATAATGTATGTGTGTGAGAGAAAAGAGCATGATAAAGTAAAGAACTCAATCAAATAAACAAAAAGACCAAATAGTTTTCTGTTGCAAACTTTTTATGAAAGTCCAGAGTTGTAATAAAGCACTCAGATTTTTATTGCATATTGAAGGCAAGATAGAACAACATCGTACATTAAGATTAAACAATGAATGATGTTCGAACTTCCAAGAATTTCCAGCCACCATAAGAATACTTTGTAGATGACTATCTACATTTTTTTGCTGCTGCATTTTATGATCATGGATCTAATGAACAAATCACGATCTTTTCTAAAGTAAAAGAAAAAAGTGGGACGAAATAATCATGAAATTTGACGACCAAATATAAATGCTGTGAATAGGGGAACTCCCACACTCACACCTCTTCCCAATTATTTATGGTTTTGGGGAGTTTTTTATTTGGTTATGATCGCATCATTGCAGAAAACATAAAAGAGTGAACAATTTCTTGATCCTAGTCTCGAAAGATTTATACATAGAACAATTCAAATTAAATTAGAAAAATAGACGTTGTAAAACGGAGATGAAAATAAAAACATTCGTGGGCAATTAGTTTCCATATGAACATGAAAGAATGCTACAATAATCAAATTCAGTTTTTCATTGCATGTAGATGTCGAAAATATATTTTTTTTCAATTCAAAATTTTACCAATGCTTTTTTTTCATGTTCTGATTCTTAAAAGTTTTAAACAAATTATTAGTGGAGATTTCCATGAACATGGTATAATATAAAAACATTTCAGCCTCTTATTTTTATATGTATATTTATTCATTCAGAAATTCTATTAATGTTGACTACATTCTTTTCCTGGCAATACTATGAGGAATTTATTAAATGCGAACGTGTTTCAAAAACGCGATGATTTAAATAAATGAATTTTCGTATGCGATTTTGTGATTTAAATTGCTGTTCGTTATTAAATTTTGGTTTCAATTCATTGGGAAAAAGTTACTAAAACGCATATTGAGAAAGGAGTCAATATGCGGTTTAGTAACTTGGAGAATCAAAAAGTGCGTAGTACTTGCGTATTAACCGTATGCCAACTTTAAATCTCCAAAAAGTCGCTAAAGATTATATTTAATATTTAATAAAAATGTTAGATTCTCGCTAAAGATAAATATTTGTAACCAATGCCATGCAATCAATATATACCAGTTTCCTGTACTTTACTACAAAACGCATTATTTAATGCCTAATATTCTAAAAATTAAAATCAAAACACAGAGCAATCATGACTGGGCAATGACAACAATTATTTTGGAAGAGGAAGGCATATAACTCTTGCATTAGAGAGTATGCGAAATAGTTTCGAAGATACCACTTCGACTAGTTTTACTTTACCCTCTGGCTGATCATCCAGCAATTTAAACGGTCAACTCAAATGTAGCAAAATCTGCTCATTCAGCGATTTCCTCGGACATGTGTTTTCTTCCTTTTTTGGAGGAGTGTGACTCATTTTTTTCCTGCTTAACCTTGAAAAAAATTATATACAGTATTAGACGTTTAACTTATGTTTTGGCCTGCATATATCGTTAGTTGTCCATTGAATTTTGGCATTTGAAGGCACGTATATTACAGTTCAGAAATAACTTCTTGCCGCTTTTTCTTACAGAAAGGACTGCTAGAAAACGTTCAGCGATTGACAAAGAGCATATTTCTGATGACTCATCAGATTCTGAGAGCTATTTTAGTTTTGATAGTGATAGTGATAGTAATGTAGATTTTTCGAACGTTGCAAAATTTATATGAATGGTGCAAAGTTGATATGAAAAATATTCCTTCTCCTCCTTAAATTTTATGCATTTTACTTTTTTTATTACGTAATAAATAGAAATTAATGGTAATTCAGCTGAAATTTATTAAATTTCTTTGTGATAACATTTGAAATGGATTTTTCTGGTAACTTAGTATATCAGGATAAAAATCTATATAAAAATATTTTCTAGACAGAAAAAAATGCACCTTTCGATTCTCCAATATATATAGTCTTAAAATATGCTAACCAAAAATACACAATTTTTTGGAGCGATTTCAATCCAACAAATTGATTAGTCAGAGGGTAAAAATATTTTATATAAAGGACAACATGAAATATATTTTTACACTTTTGAAATACGACTATTTCGACTGCAAAAACTATTTTTTAAAAGCCTTGGATACATTTATTAGATAGTTATCGATTTTTAAATTAATTAAAAGTTCTGAAAGTAACATAAGTTAATGCTAATCTAAGATTCATTTAAGATTCTATCATAAAATTCTATTTGCTTTGCTAATAATTACATTCAATAAATGCATAATATATGTACGCTGAAATTAATACTGTGTAGAATAGATTTGTATAGTTAGGAATAGATTATATTTGTCTTATAATATTGATGTTTATTTGTTATATTCAGTCTCTAGCTGATACAGAAAATGATTCTCGATATGAAAATATCTTTATGTTCCACAGTAATAAAATAATTTAATCAGATTTAATTGCAATTGCTTATAATTCTAAGAAAATTTACTTTTCAAAGCACCTAATACCATTAAAATCGAACATTTAATCTAATATAATCAATTTGTTGTAAAAATGACATTAGTATCTTTTGATTCCAAAAATGATGAACTTGAAAATCTTACCTTTTTTATTATAAAAGTTAAATGATATCTTAATAAATATAAATGCTCACCGTCATATCTTTATAAGAAATATTTTCAGATTCCTTTCTCAATTGCATTGAAGCCCACGTGGTTTTGTGCTCAAAATGGAGCCAGCTGAAGTCCATTGCAAACTACTGTGGACGTTACTAAATACGAAAACCTGGTTTCCAAATCGATGTTATCAAATATACAAAAAAATATTCCTTTAATGTTCTTACTTCATAATTTAATATATCATTCACTTGCAATTAAACATGTATGAACCATTTTTCCCATGAAATAGAATTCAGATTCTTTGAATCTGAATTCGAGCAACAATACAAAATATGAGAATACAAAACTGAAATTCTTAGCAAGTGTGAAAGTCAAAAATGAGTCATCGTAACGTGGCTATGCAGATGAAAATTTCAGTCTTTTGTTAATAAATGCTTGAAAAGTCTTGTTTTTTTGACCATCAAGACCTAGCAATAAGCATTGATGGCTCTGACTAGGAAGTATTAACTGAAGAAGATCCTCTGATTAATAATTTAATTTATTTTGTAATTTGAAACCCGGTGGTCTGGAGTGCAAAATGATCCAATCAGCTTAAAGCAGCGGTATTCATTAGGTCAATCCCAATCGATTGGTGGACCACCAAGACATTTAGGGGTGACCGCGTTTATTGTGACCTAAGAAGTGCATAATAAAAGTAATATATTCATAAAACATAGGCGCCAAATAGACTGGAGAATCGGCTTTTCATAATCGATATGACTTTGTTAACTTAAGCAAATGATTCGATGAACGTGTATATGGTAATATCTTCCCTGTTGATGTAGAATGAGCCAGCAAATTTCAAAAATATTTCCGAGGAGTTGTTTGAAAATGGAGGTACATTAAATAAAGAGAAATATTATGATAAAATAATAAAATTTCACTTCAAATTCAAGAGACTTTTTCAAGAATTTACCAGACTAGAACCAATTGTCACATTCATGTATTATCTCTTTGGCAATTTGATATGGAAGAAATAACTGAAAATATAAATTATATATTCTCTTTAACTTTTGAAGAAAATTATATTTTTCGCCTTCAAAATAACATAATTGTAAAAGAAGTTTAATGACTTAAAGAATAACTTTTGAAATCTTATCGGCGAAGTAAAGTGTCCAAATATTTTTAAAAAGTTACATATCATTTAACATCGTTTTTGTTTTGGCTTATCTGAGTGAATCTACATTTTCAACGATGAATATAAATAAGACAAAAATCGTTTCCATCTCTCAGAAGATCACTTAGAAACCAGTGCAAGACTAGTAATTAGTGATTATATATCGAGATATACAAGGCGGACAGTATGCAGACTAATTTTCCCACTAACTATAACTATGAGAATTATCTATAAATGAAAAGGATTTATTTTTAAATAACACTGTAAACTGTTTATTATTACATGTATCATTTGATATTATTATATTTGTGGTTATATTATTATGTTTGCAATTAGATAGATGAGTACATATTCCATATTCATTATTTTGCAAGATAGATACATATTCACCTAAGAATATACATATTCTAGATACTAGATACATATTCCATATTCATTATTTTAATAGATAGGAAAAAAACTGCAAGTTTTTTTCCTATTCCAACACGGCTACACCACTGGATGGACCACAACACCTTGAAAAAACTGGAAAACACACCTTGAAAAATTCTACCCATCTTTAATTTAAAGGAACAATAAAAAAAAAAAAAAACCCGAACAACCGACATAAGTGGACTTCCATGAAATAATTTTTCATAAGCCGCAATTAAGAAATTTTTAAAATTATTTTTGAAATAAGTTACAGAAAACCCTACAAGAAATGTTTATTTTTTCCTTCCCTATAATCTAATTAAATATAGCCAATTTTATAAAATTGTTATCAATCAACTAATGTTATCAAAATTTTAAAACCCCTGATGATTACATCAAATGGTAGCTACTATACTTATAACGCAATGATTAATTTTCTCAAAACGAAGCTCCAAAAATTTACTCTTGGATATTTTTCTAAAGCAACAATATTTCAAAAGATTTAAGAAACTAGCTTTCAATCGGTTACCTAAATGAACCCAACTTATCCCTGTTTTAGAAGGAATCAAGAATTTTTTTTCTCGCGGAATTTCATGAAATATAAAATTTTATAATTTTTATTCAGTACTTATTATTTTCATTAAATATTCGTAAAATTCTTAGTGATAGGTTTTTGTAATAAGATCGAAAGCAGTAAAGTGCCAGTGGACTGTATTAGGAACTTTGGGAATTATTCATTTAGGGTTGTAAAATCTTTTATGTATATGTATTAAAATAAAAATATGTGAAATTTCTTTAAAAAACATCTTAAAGCAAAATGTATAATTTAAAAAAATTAAAAATATATATAATTTTTAAAAATTTCAAAACTTTCAAGACGACTCAATTTTTAATTTTTTCTATTAATTTTTTTCTTATTACCCAATGCAAATTTATATTCAACAAAACTACCAATGATTTTATTATTAGAATGAAATGCTGACTTTTTTAGAAATATTTTTATGCACATTTACTGAATTTTCATAGGAATTTTATGATTTTCTGAACTGAAATAGAATTTTAATTTGCTAAAAAACTCGAAATATAGAATGCATACCTTATATTCTTTTGATGTTTGACCAAAATCCTTTTTATCAATTTTATTTATTTATTTCAAAAACTAAGACACCTGGAAGACTTTAAAGATATTTAAATCTAATGACAGTATCATTTTAAGAAAAGTCATTAAGATATACTTTTAAAATCTTAAAAGTACATACTCTCTCTTCAACCTTCAAATACTTATTTTAACTTAAACATTTGGAACTCTTAACTCTTAACCCTACAAATACTTATTTTATTGAAGATTACGTTTCATAACAGTGTTTTAGTTGAATATAAATATACATTTTGATGATGAAACCTTAAAAATAAAATTTCAATTTTTGCTTATTTCATACTCCACTGTGTCCTTAAACGTGAAAAAGAATTTTGTTGTAATTATTTTTAGATAAGGATAAACCACGTAAGCCTTAAAAATAAAATTTAAAATTTCACTAAGAATGAATTTTAAATTCGTATTATTTATTGAAATAATTTTGGTCCAAAAATAAAATTAGCAGCATAAAAGTTGTTTTATCAGTTTAGAATAATATTTTGTGGGAATAACAATCTTTTTTTTCTTTATTAATTGCGTTGAAAAAAATTATTATCACATCTCAATAACGGCTAGAAAAAAATGTTAGTTCTATTGCTATTTTTAACACATTGTGTGTGGGTACATTTCGCAGCGGAATTGTACCGGGAGCAGGCGTTTTGTGCTTAACTTTAGTTATTCAGTTAAATCTCAATAGATTAAAAATTATTTCATTTTTTAACCAACATTTCGTATTTTATATTGAAATATAATAAACAAATATATAAATTGAAATATGTAAATAACAATCATAAGATTTTTGTACACACAAAATATTTTTTTAGCGGATAAATTTATAATAGTATTGTAAATATGAAAAATCAAATGGAAATAGTAGTATATAGTTTTATTTTTTTCGAATTATATTATATATAAACATTATTACATTATAAAAAAATGAAAAGAGTAATCATAAAACTAATAATGTTTTACAGCGTGGTAAGGTTCAAAACATTTTCCTCTACATAGAGTTACACGGCAAAATTCACTCATTTTCGCAAGGATAAATAAAAAATTAACTTCAAATCTAAATTGATTTTTTAAATCAACCTTCCCGTTCTGTGGTCCTGTATCGACTGATGTAAAAACTAGTTTTTATTTATATAAATTTTTCTAGAATCTATGTAGTAGGCAAGAACATTCGGCTTCGTTTTCCTGTATAAACCGTTATGTTTATACCCACAAACAAACCCTGTTGTTACTCTAACCCGTATCAGTACATGACCCGCGCTCAAGTATCAATCGTCAGAAAACGTACTAGTACGTGTGCTGCATACTAAGTGTTAAGCGGATTGCTTATTTAATAAAATAGCATTAGTAGGAAATTAAAAATTTTACTGACGGTAAACAATCGTTATTTTTCATAACGTTTGAAATATGTGGGTATAATTATGTAACTCAATAATAAATTATAATTGTTATATTTTTAATACATGCCATATTTATCGATATAGTACCAGGAATGCCGATTAGATTCGATTTCTTCAAAATTTTTTTTTTTGAATTTTTGCCTCAATTTAGATGTTGGAATACAGAATAAAATATTTATACGTAATGCAATTTTAATTATAATTAGGAGATTCCAAAAGACTGAATCGTATTTTATGAATAGAAAAAATCATGCATTATTAAAACAAATTTAAATACTGTTTTACAATAACATTTGAAAAAAGTGCATATTAAAACTCATTTCACTAGACAAAAAATCAGAAAAGTCAGTCAATCTTTTCTCCCCCCCCCCTTGATTTTAGAGTATAAAAATAGAATATAAAGTACTGATATCTGAGAAAACTTTCCATCTAGAAAAATGTTAATATAACTAAAATTAATTCTTTATTCGATCAGGGATTAAAAATTTATCCTGAATATCGCTTTGTATATAAAGTAATACTAATTTAAAATACTACTTAATTTTTTGAAAAAAAAATTAATAAAGTTTCATTTTTTAAAAAGTATTGGATATTTTACTCCTTTAGGGTGTGGTAGGATCTAACTTATAACCAAATGGTATCCTTAGTTAACTACTATGACTATTTTTTGGAAAAACCATGAGGTGACAGTCGTTCCCAAGGTAATCACAAACTAACGCGCCAGAAAGTCGTCTGCTAGCAGAAGTTCACTTTCCAAGATAGCGAGGGCGCTGCAATCGCTTTGGAATACTTGTTTGAGAATAAAAAAGAAAGCGCGGCAAGTATATCGGCTGTTGCAGAACATTGACATTCCCCTCTTCGGACTGGACTACGATCTTCTCGAAATCCAAACACTCGTCTCAAAATTTTTAGACAAAATTATACTAAAAAGCTGCTGATATGTCACAATATTCGAATTAAAATCAGGGGACGTTCTCTCTTCAGCGTCTAGCCTCGGGCGATGAATACGATTGGGGCGAAACTTGTGAATTCCTTTCTTTACGGTGTCTAAACAACTTACCTGGTGCGTTGGACTCGTTTCAGGTGAGTGGAACGGAGTGATTCTCGCTTATGTTTTGGAAGATTTTATAGAAAAATAATTTATTTAAAGGCAAGTACCTCTCGATATTTTTTTATTCAGTGTATTCAAAATGTTGGTTTAAATTGTAGAGCGTGTTATGTACGGTGAAATGTTTTTCCCGGCAGTTTTGAATCGTTTTTAAAACGTGCGATTTGTAAACTGGGCGGTGGCATTACGTGTGAAAACTTTTGAGCGGTCTTCGAGTTTTCTTGATGGAGCTCTGTTTTTCTTCGTTCTAACCTAGTTTTGTGATTATTTTATATGCGTAATATATAGTAAATATCTGGAGGTGAAATTTTTTGTTTATATAATTTTTGTTTATGTTTGTTAAGGATTTGTTTTAAATTCATGCCACTGACTAGATGCTGGTTAAATCCTGCAGACATTCATGTTTATTCCAAAATTTTTCAATTTTGTTAAATTAAATTATTTATCTTATTTTATATACTGGGTCAACTTTTTATCATTTTTTAATGTTAATTTCCTTTTAATTCCCCATCTTAAATAAAATTATGTGTGAATTCATCTTATATTTGTTTACATCCCAGCAACCTAAAAAACGTGTTCAAAGAAACTAGATATTTTTATGAGAGTTATTGATATGATTAGAATGATAAACAATAATTTATGCACTGTAAAATTAATGTGACTTATAATTTTTAATTCATCTATTTCTGTGTAATTCTAAATTGTAAAAGATTTTCGAAATTATTATTTTTTTTGGAAAATAATTGATAAAAAATAAGTATTAAAATATTTATTTCACATTGATGCAATTGGTGTAAATAATGGAGTAGATTCTGATGAATTAGTAATAAAGGTGTTTCAAGAAAAAGTTTGTTCAGTTAGAAAAGAAAAAAAAAAACATATAATTTTGCAAAGAATTTTTTTTTATATTTCTAACTTGTTTTAATTATATTTACAGAATTAAATACTGATTATTAAATATCAATATACTTAATTTAAAGAATAATTAGTATGATTCACGA
The DNA here is from genome assembly GCA_026543055.1 of Argiope trifasciata. Lineage (NCBI taxonomy): Eukaryota > Metazoa > Arthropoda > Arachnida > Araneae > Araneidae > Argiope > Argiope trifasciata. The sequence continues at coordinate 1,347,041 of JAPMOQ010060822.1, forward strand.
ATTTTAATTCTATGCTTTATTTTTACGAATGCATTTTAAAAAGCCCTTTTTTTTAAATAAATTTTTTTTTCATATTTCCCCCTCCTTTTTGAAATAGTTTTCCGATTTTAAATTATAAAATTCAATCATTTTGTACTAATGTACGGCTAAATATTAAAGCAGATGCTTTTAGTTTGGCTGTGATGGGTTAAACATTTAATATAATTACAAAGTGTTTCAAAATTTCGTGAGTAACTGTTTGATTCCAAGAAATATAGAAAATACAAGACAGATAAATCTTTCATCGATTTTTCTTTTTAATATTTTTAAATGAAAATTTGTCTTTAAATATACATTAATTTTTCTTCAGAAGACAGAATGGAATAAAGAATAGGAATAGTGTGAAAAATGATAATTTATAGTTAATGTTCTAGAGCACACGGCAGCTGCTTAATATTAACAAGGTATACGGTTAAATAATAAAACGTTTCGAATGAGCCGGAGAATTTTCATTTCTTGATTGTTTACGCCAGATTGAAAAAATGTACAGCATTTGATTTGCTTTTAAATAAAGTCCTCAGATTTCTGTCTCCTTTGTTAGCGTTTTTGTTTGCACGTCCAAGAAACCGAACAACCCTCATGTAGCTAAAAAAGATAATTTTTGATAAACTGATATTTGGTAGATTTTTTTTTGCCTGGATATCATCCATATAAAGTTTTACTTTCAGTTTAACCTTAATTATTCATATAAAGTTTAACTTTAGTTAAAATGTTTATTTTCTAGGCATAGTAACTTTCAGTTTTTTGATTTTTATTGTATCGTTCGATTTCAAATGCATTGATTTCATATTCAAAGAATGGAGCTAAAAAATCTGGAAGCTTTAGATAAACTGATATAATTTATTATCAGGTTATCCCTATTAGTTAATTATTTTCCTTTTCTGATTTTTATCGTCTGAAAATCATCCATATAAAGTTTAACTACTGCTTTTAGTTGAAATTTTTATTCTGTAGGGATAATGGTTTGCAGTTCTATGACTTATATTGTATCGTTCGATTTCAAATGCTTCATTGATTTCATATTTAAGGAATGAAGCTAAAAAAATCTGAAAACTTTAGATAAATTGATATTTGGTCAAATTTTTTTGCCTGGAAATCATTAATATAAAATTTACTTACTGCTTTTAGTTAGAATTTTTATTCTCTAGGGATAATAGTTTGCAGTTCTCTGATTTTTATTATATAGTTCGATTTCAAATGCTTCATTGATTTCATACTCAAAGAATCGATGTGAAAAAATGTATTTTGGGGAAAAATATATTTGCTTATAGGATATTTCAATTTTTAAATAAATTGAAAACATTACGTGCTCATAGAAATCGAGAATTTTAGATGAGCACGATTTCATGGGATAGATTTTCACTTATTGCAAAAGTTATATTGAGTATCCTTATTTTTGATGATTCAACTTTGCAGTTATTTCAAAAGTTATTATGAGCCTCATTTCTAATTATCTGACCTCGATTGTTGATTTTCTAATGAACATTTGTAATTGTACAATTGTGTTCCAATTTGAAGTTTACTTAAAGCGAATATCTCGTCTCTCATATTTTCTATTCTTATTTACATTTGTTTAAATTATTTTATCATCTCTTTATCTTGCCTTTTTAGATAAATAAAACTACCACTCCCTACAAATTTTTGATGCCATTACAATACGCTCTTTGTAATGTAACACTTCACCAAATCAATCCCTCTTTAAGTTCATTGTTTTAAGAACAATAATCAGGGAAGGGTATTAAAGAGGAAATGTCATTTCATCTGAATTTTATTGATTTCGGAATGAATTTAATAAAAATATATTTATTAATTCTGTGATATTAATTATATATTGGCTGTCTTTAGAGACCAGCTTGTTTGTTTTGGATATTGGCTTTTCTGATTGTTGAACTATGTTGTTGCTTATTCCCCTTGAATTAAAGTCAAACTAAGTCCAGAAGATAGGTGAAAAAGGGTGTAATAGCTTCTGAAGGTAAAGACCCCTAAGCCACCATGGGAGGAAGTTTGACTTTTGCTATTATGAAGATGGCCTCCCTTTGCGAAACCCTCTTTCACACACTTCACAGATAGAACACAGGAGAAAAGCATCCATGCCTGAATCAGGATTGAACCTTGGACACCCAGATCCAGCATGCCGGCACAGCATTTGTGGTGTAACACTGCAGCAAGCCGGCCTTTCTTTTAGTGTGTTTTTAGAAGGATAATTTAGAGACATTAAAGGGGAAATATAATTTAATCTGAATTTTATTGATTTCGGAATGAATCAAACAAAAATTTTTGTATGACACACACACACACACACACACACACACACACACACACACACACACACACACACACACACACACACACACACACACACACGCACGCACGCACGCACGCACACACTGATATTTATATATATATATAGTATACATTTAGTGTATTATAGTATACATATACATACTATATTATATTTTATCACTCGAACGGTATGGGATTTTTGCATAATCAATTTTCTATGCATTAACTGTAGCCCATTTTCGTCCTGATAGCGACGTAACAGCTTTTACTCTTTTTTTCCCTAAATGCTTTGGGAGGAATTAATTTTTTCACAGTTACTATAATCTGCATTTGAACTTTGGTTCCACTCCTTTTTTTAGTTCTAATAGCATACGCTACCTTATTTTATGACCACCCTGAACTTTGAATTTATTACAAAATTATGCATTATCAATGTTTTATTAATGACGTTTTTCCTCTCAGAATGTATAACCAAAAACTATTTTCAACATTTTTTTCAACGAGAATTTTTCTTTTTACGCCAACTGAAAATACTATTTGATAATCTCGCCACGTAATAATAATTTTTTTGGGGAGTGGTCCAATCAAATGGCACTTAGGAACAAGCAAGACTGCTATTAAAGAGCTGAAAGATTCTGAAACTCACCTTCAGGTATTGTAGGAGCAGGCTTGGGAATCATAGACTATAGCTTATGGTTTGATAAGAACAGTAACAAATAATGAAAGATATATTTTTTTATACGAAGGTACTAAAGATGAGCTATAGATGTGTTTAATATGCTTTTTAACGTGAACTATATCATTAAGTAAAACGAAGCCAACGAGAATTTGGATCCTAAATGATCATAAGCACGCAATTTCAAGAATGAAATGATAAAGAAAAAGAAACAACATGAAGAATACTAGAGTATGAACTAGACAGTTGGTAGAGTTATCTGCATTAAGTGCAGTAATTGTATGATCCCAAGTATTTGCTTACAAAAATTGTATATTACTTCTTACAATCATTAGATAGACATTAAATGATATTTTTGTATATTTATAATTACTCTTATGGGAAGTATATGACAAAGCATTTGATTAATAAAAAAAATAGCCCTTGAAATTTTTATGTGTCCTTGCACTTTAAGGGGATAGTAGATTCTATTTAGATGCTCTTGGGAATTATTCAGTTTGGGTTATGAAATTTTTCATGCATATATATTAAAATATAAGTAAATCAAATTTCTTAAAAAATTTTTTTAAAGTGAAATATATTATTTAAAAAATTTAAAAGATATAGAATTTTGAAAAATTTTAAAACATTCCAGACGATTTTATGTTTAGTTTTTTGTTTTTTTTTTACATATAATATATTACATATAATGTAAATTTATATAGTTAGGGCCAACTGAATTCCAATTACCAGCTAATTTTTTAGGAATATTTTAATGCAAACCTATAAAATTTCAAAAGGAATTTTGTGTTTTCCTGAACTAAAATTGACTTTTAACTATTAAAAAAAATTTAAACCATAAAATGCATACCCAATTTTCTTTTAATGTTTGACAGAAATATTTATTATCAATTCCATCTAATTTCTTCAAAAATTAGGACACCTGGAACATTTCAAAAATATTTCGATCCAATTACAATATCATTTTGAGAAAAGTCATTAAGATGTAACTTTTTTTCCTCTGAACCTTTCAGATATTTTATTGAGCAATACATTTTATAACACTCTTTTATTTGATTATAAATATATATTTTGGTGATGAAGCGATAAATATAAAATTGCAAGTTTTCTCCTAGTTTTGTATATTTCAAAGTATATTTGTATATTCCCCTTAAATGTTAAGGAGAAAAATAGGTATCAAATTTCTTATTTTTAGAATGGCGTGTATCTATTCGTAAATACTGCTGAAACAGCGAAAGGGATGAGTAAAGTTTCTGCTCCAAATTTCATATATATTTACATTAACATTGTCCATCATTGAAAATGACCACATGTCTGTCTGTAACAAGACTAACTCAAAAATAATTCGAATTAGAAGGTTGAAATTAGATATACTGACTTCACACAAAAATGTACACATTTCTGTCTAATTTTGAGTGGAATCTGTTCAAATTAAAAACGTCTATTCGACTATAATTTAACACGATAATTACAAAACGAAGAGAGTTAAATACATAAATTTCGGAACACAGATTTAACAACCGCCAAATTTTGTGCCAAATCGCACTACGCGTTAACTTTCTGTGGGTCTGCACTTTCAGAAATAAGTAAACGCGATCATTCAAAAATACAATTACTGAAATATATCAAATTTGGTATGAGAATTTGAGATTACAAATGCAGTTTAGGGTCAAATTTTTATTTCAATCGATAGAGAAAGGCTTTTCTAAGACTCAAATTATATTTTTGGATACTATTAAAGCATGCCAGAGATAAATCGCCAAATAACTGGCCAAGAAGTCACGATAGATTGAGTAAAAGTGCTAATTTCGCGCCAAAAGTTAATATTTCAAAATTATTATACGCTAGTAGTATAAGCATTTTCTGGCAACATAAATGTATTAAAGTGTGTGAACGAGAAAGTTTTTGAGGGACCATTTCAGCAGGTTTATGTCGAAAATTTGAAATTGTTTTAAATTATTTTTTCTCTTTATAATATGAAATGCTTACCACCGATATCTACTGCTTTTATGATAACCGATGTTTTAATTGCAGTACTTTGAACTGCGATCTTTTATTTCTTTAACAACGAAACAGTTTTCCTCATTATTGAATAATAAGAATCTGATAGTCCAAAACTGATCGAGAGATTTCCACAAGATTGGTTCAAAAAAATCAATTACGTTTAACTATTTTGAATCGTAATCTCTTTAAAAACATTATTTAATAGAATGGCGAGCTGATATTTTTATTGAAAATGGACAATACGAACTGATAATATTTAGTTTAACAACTGTTTATTACGGGCATTTTAATTGCAGTATTTTGAACAGGAATATTTTATCTGTAATAACGGAACAGTTCACAAACGTTACATATCTCAAACTAATTTGTCAAAAAGCGTAATGCTGACAGAAAATCTATCTGAACTGTTGCAAGAAAGATTGATTAAATCCAACGGCTTTTCCCCGTATAATGCCTTCAGGGTTCAGTAGTACTAGAAAATTCTTATGAAGCCACAAATCGTGTCAGAAACCACATGGTTTAGAATACATGCGGATGGAATCACGTTTCTTAAACGTGTATCTAATTGGGAATAGGTAAGTGAGAGAATAATCATGGCTTTCCAAAATGAGTTTTCGAAGATTAAAAAATTTCACGCTCAAAAAAAGGGAGTTACGTTATTTCCTAAACGTATATTCATTTCCTGGCTAAAAATGATAACCATGCCCGCTGAACCGAGATTGACCTCCATGATTTGATTGATGCTAGTACAGATTGTTGCGGTATATCAAGGTGCACGATTCTATTCAAGGAATAGGTTTCCTTTTCTTTTCTGTTTTATTTAGTGGAGTAGTGTTTTGTTCTGTCGATTGAGCCCTACTTCCGCGTATTACGCGAATGCGTTCACTTCTATTCGTGTTATCATTAGGATTGTTATGACTGAAATGGGTTTTTAAAAAGTACGTTTAAATCGTTGTTTTCTTTTTGTAGTTTGTAAAGTCTGATCTGCTGACTCTTCTGGTGGATGTATGGCTTTAACTCATTTTATTCTTTTGGTAATTCTTTATACTCTTTGCCATGAACTTTAAATCCATTTGGTATGTGAAAAGGTGATCGTTGAGGATTCTGTACTTAGGCAATTATTCAGACATTCTTTCTTTAAAAAATATCCAGTAAGTGGTAATTATTTGTTTATATGTTTAGATTTTGTGGTCTGCTCTTCGAATAAAATATTCCTTTTCTGAAAATGTCTAGCTCTAAGTGAAATTCGGTTGTTCGCTTTCACCCTCTTCGGATTAAACATGATCCCTGACTTTTTCAAATATTATTAAAGAAATTCTTATTTTATTTTTTGATAATTTGTAAACTTTCATTATTTGAAATTTCATAATTTTTTAAAAAAATTATGTTATTCGAATATTTTTAAACCTCGATTTGTTAAAATCTCATTAACATTTTTGAAATCATATTTTTCGAATATTTTTAAACCATAACGTTTTAAAATTCTATTAAAAATTCTTATTATATTATTCAAATATTTGCAAATTTTGATTTTAAAAATTTTTATTGGAAATGTTCGTATTATATTTTTTGAATATTTTTAAGCCTTATTTTTTTGAAATTTCATTAGAAAATTATTATTCTATTTTTCAAATATTTGTAAACCATGATTTTTTTAAATTTTATAAAAGAATTCTTGCTATATTTTTCAAATATTTGTAAACATTAATTTTTTGAAATTTGATGAAAACATTCCTATTCTATTTTTCAAATATTTGTAAACCATTATTTTAGAAATTTCATTAAAAAATTCTCATTAAATGTTTCAAATATTTGTAAATATTAATTTTTTGAAATTTCATTAAAAAATTCTTATTACATGTTTCGAATATTTGTATTTTTAATAAGATTTAAAAAAATTCAAATTAAAAATAAAAACTGCATTAGAAATCTATATCATGCATCACTCATAAACAGAGCCTCCTTTAGGGGGGTATGCAGCCAGTGCTGCGGTACAGGATAGCATTCCTCAGGATATGCTGCGGTACAGGATAGCATTCCTCAGGATATACTGCGGTACAGGATATCAGTGAAATCATAAATTTAAAAATTCACACACATTATGTGATTGGAATGTGAAAGAATGAAGGGAAAGCGAAGTGAGAACTAATCGAAAACATTTGAATTGTGGGATTATTCTGTTTTCCTTTACATTTTGACAGTAAATAGCGGCGTGCCATCTACCATTTTAATCATTTATGATTTTTTTTCTTATCTTCTACAGCATTTTCAATATTCGTTGTATAATAAAAATTCTTGAGTAGTATATCCTTTTGAAGATTTAGCATAAGTGCGAATACATGATATGAACAAGATAAAGGAGATAATATTTTTGTATAGAGCGCCGATTGCTTTGAAACCACTATTTTTGCTGAAGCCACAGAATATTATGTTAAAATAGAATTAATAATTATAAAATGAATTTAAAAGATATCGGAAACTTTTTTTGAATAAATTCTCCTGAATATAGGATGTTGTTTATACTTCTAGAATATATCAATGGTTCATATAAAAAAATTTATTTTTAATTACATAACAATGGTAACTATTACTAAAAATGTGTTTATTATGTGTTTATTACTAAAAATGTGTTGACTGATATATAAAGGAAGTAACAAATAAGTATTGTTACAAAAGTTGCTTTAAATTATTTTGAAAAAAATTATAATAATTAGAGAAAAATGACATGAGAAGTATTATTAGCGTCCTTTCAGTTGAATTTCAAATAAATTTTGTACAAAAATTTGCTTGACAATTATTGAGGAAAAGTTTTAATATTTTAATTAATTTTTAGCTAAAACTATTCTAATGAAAGTTTGAAAAATCATTTTTATTTTGAAAGAAAAGAAATCCTAAAATTAATTAAAATTTATTTAATTAAAATTTCAGAAAAATATATGGAATAAAATGGTACATTTTCTTATAAAATTATTTTACTTAATGATTATATTTCAATAAAAATTCTTGCAACATTTTAAAAGTCTTATAAATAGGCATATTCCAATACAGGGAAAGTATAAATGTTATTCAATGATGAAGGCATAAAAAATTGTGACCAGTAATTTTTGTGTTGGTAATTTTTACTATTTATATCAATAAACCATATATGCGCATAGATTGAGCATATTACATAAACATATATGTGCCAATCCATTAAAAATTATTTTTACCGCATATTTTTTTCCTACTTTCTATTTCACTTATTTATTTTATTCTTGTTTATATGCGCAGTTCAGTTTTATTTCCAAGGAAAAATCTAACTGCAATTTTAAAACCTATTGCTATTCCAATATAATTGTGACAGTTATTGAAAAATATAGCATTGTAAATTCTGAAGTGTGCTTTGTACCTTTACGATTGCGTGATTTTGGAGTGATATTTTACAGCATCAAGTAGAAAACAAAGGAATGCATTGAGAAATCGATGTAGGTATATTTTTTATGTACAGTGATTTTAAAGTAGAAATATCATTTGAACCATTTAGAGTTTGAAAGTATTATTTTCTGTTATTTTCGTTACATTTCACATTTCATCTGAGACGAGTGAAAGTAATTTTGCCAACAATATGTTAAACTTGCGAACGTACTTTTGAATTTTATGTCAGTATTTTAAACATAAAATTTTTTCTTAGGAATATATATGTTCTACTGTAAAAATGATTTAATAATGTTTTAGTAAAGATTTTTAAACTTTTGATATATTTACAATTAGTTGCCTTTGGCTGTCAGCTGGTTAATCTGTAAACTTGGTTGTTTTTTATTTAACAATTTTTTTAATTCATGATATGATGTTCCTAATATATTTATCAAAATATTTTTCAGTATTAAATTGAGATAGACATTGAATCCGTCGTGTTTTGATAACCTTATACTTATCCTGTTTATTTGCGTACATGAACTATTTAAATTGAGCCCTATGACATCATAGTAGTGTTAAAAAGTCAATTCAAGTGTTTGATAAAAAAAATTTTTAATTGTATGCTATATTTTGTTTCAATTCATTTTCAATTCTGGAAGAAAATCTTGCGTTATAAACATTTGATGAAACAATGAAATTGGTTTAATTTTCTTTGTAAAAATAAAGTCTATTGTTGAAAACTTATAGAAAAAATATTTTTAAGAAATTCCCAAACTTCAAGAAAAACTAGCAAGGAAAATGTGTAGTAGACAAAGCTTTTTCTAAAAATTATTTATTGTCAAAATGGCATTAGTCAAATGTAAACAAAAGAAAATTCATGCGAACTTCCCCGGCTTTTTCTTTGAGCGTTTTTACAGCTGCACTTATTCCAATACTTCCCGTAGCTAATTAGTAGGGAAGCGAAATATTTTAAGAAATATTCTGAAGTGAGTTCGCCTAAACTTCCATTCAGTTGGAAAAAAGAAAATGTAAAAGAAATCCAAATTATAGAAACATACATCTAATAAGAGTTTTAATAGAGAACGAAAATGGATTTGAGATGTTGATTGCTTCTTAACTTCTTAATTGCTTCTTAACTGACAATATAATTTATTAACTTAGATAATATAATTTGATAAATGTTTTGAATATCAAAAGTTTCGTTCAATAAATTTTAATTGAGAATTCTTTGTACATTACAATAGTCTTTTTGAAAGTTATTTTGTACAATAGTTTTTCTGAAAGTTATTTTGTACAATAGTTTTTCTGAAAGTTATTTTGTACAATAGTTTTTCTGGAAGTTAATTTGTACAATAGTCTTTCTGAAAGTTATCGGGGAAAATCTTTCTTAATTTTAATTCATTAAAATTATATATTAAATTAAAAAAACAAACAAACCCGAAACTCTCCAATATACACTTTCCTACCCTTTGAAGTACATTTTTGCGAAATTTGATAACTCTAAATGAGATTGTCTTACACATAAGCACACATTCTATTTTATTATTAGTTGGGAGAATTACTGAAATGGATTGAATTGGAACTTACTGAAACTGAAACTAAAATAATTTATGCAACAAATTTGGGCCAAGTTGGCCTGGTGGTAAAGTATCTGCTTCGGAACCTTAGGGTTTCAGGTTCGGGACCTGATTCCAGCAAAGACCGGTTATGTAAGAGGGTTTGTTGCATGTTAAATCTGTCTAACGAAACGTTCTCCAATATGGTGGGATGTGAAGAGCGGGATACTAGCTCAGGTATCGTCATTGTTATCTGACCATAGTTTAAAAGTACGAGATATGTCTCAAAATAGCACTTGTGTGCTTTAAAATGGGACGGTAATTAAACTAAATTGAATTACCTAACAGATTTTTAGAAATATTAGAATTTATTTTTACTCACTATTATAAGTTCTATTCGAAAAGTCACGCTTCTTATCTTTTAATCTGCTCAATAATTTAGTGTTTCCTGAATTTCAAAGTTGTGCAAAAATGCCGTTGTTCACTTAGCTTAGTTGTTAGGTCAACTAATCGTTTCTAGGACATAGTGGATACATCTCAGTTTATACATTTGAGATACATCTCAGTTTATACATTTGAGATACATTTCAGTTTAGAAAAATCTTAACTGCAATACAATTATTGGCAGAATTAGAAAACTTTGATGTAACATTGAAGGATTTAAAAAATTTTCAGCAGAATCTCATGATTATAAAATTATTTCTTTCTTTTTACGCACTTTCTTTGGTACCACTCAAGCCGTTCTGGCCCTTTTTTTTAACATATTGATTAGAAAAATACTTTAAAAAATCATTTAATTTCGATATCTTTCATATGAATACGAATTGAGTGTTAGCTCTTTTTTTCTAGATTATTTCTTAATTTAAATAAAACCTTGCGTGTATAATGAGACAATTGAGCACATGAGTAAATTTTGTGACATGACATTTTTCCCTGTTGATTGTATTTCAGTTGTAATAGATTTTATGAATTTCGGAAGTCTCTGAACCTTATTCATCATGGCTTAATCTATCATCAAATGTTAGTATTTTTATTTATTCTTATATTTTGACACGAAGTTCACACTGTTTCACAATGGGGATTTTTTCATCGATTTTTATTTAAACTGTCACGCTTCAATTTATACAAATTTAAATTTGTAATAGATTTCTCCTCTTTCTGTCTGATCGGGTAGTTTCGGAAAAATTTTAAATTCATATATTCGATATGATAATACACTATTTTAATTATTTTTGCAATTTAATTATTGATTTTATGATTAATGTTACTGAATATTGATTCAATTCCTGAAAATATTGATTTCAAAATTCCACATAATTAAAAGGTGTCCCGAAGTTGATGCAAGATTTCAATTTGTCACCATTTAGGGAAAAAAACAATGTGCTATTAAAGGATAGATTATTCAGACAGCTATGCTTTTAACCACACTATGATGCCATAAACTTAATTCCATTTGGAAGGGTTTTGTATATATTAAATAGAACAGGTGTAAGGCTACTATTTAAAAAATGTGCATTCTTCATGTTTGGTCTCTGGACCATTGGGTACATAGCCGTGTAAGATAACCCTTAGACAAAAGTGCACATTCTGGTCCGGAAGTTCTTATGTGGCTTATGAACTTACCGCCACAATTTACTCAATTTGAATGTTGAAATGGGCTTTAGATAGAAAATCATTATGATAAAATGTTTAATTGGAATTAAATATTGCTAACTTTCCCGGCGACTCAACTGTTCGCAAAATGCTGCTAGTTCACTAATAGACGAATTACTGGCACTAGGATATTATTACTAGTTCATTATAGCATTTATTTTATATTAGGGATCATTATCCGATTTTAATAACGAATTATGATTAAAAAAATCCTAATTTATGTATTTTTGGACTTTTTTTTTCTAATTAGCAAATTGTATAAATTACGTAAGAGGTAATGGCATTGAGAAGATATCTGACCCTTGGGGTATAAAATCATTCTTTCACCCCTAGCCATCATCAAAGGCTAAGAACGCCAATAGGAACCCATGTAGAATATCAATGCTTCATCCTGTCATCAAGTTGACATTAGAAAACAACATATCATGAGGAAAGTGAGACTGTTTAGTCTCCATGTTGCCCCCTTGAGCCAGTTCTATCTTCTCCCCCCCCCCCCCCCCATCTATCTCTCGCTAGGTCACTGATAGAAGGAATTAATGATCTTGGCGTTAAAAAACAAAATAAAAAAAAAACAGCCAAAATATAAGCAGTGAATGATTATAATTTTACTGGCGCGTGTTGGAGTGTAATTTCTACCAGGGGCATTTTTATCTTTACGATTGAATCATACCTACAAGAGTGAGTCAACAGCTGACGGTATCGAGGCTTTTACTGAATTGTTCGGAGAGTTGCGTAAATTTGGCGATTCGTCACACGACCGGACGAGCTGAATTCGAATGTTTTATTCAACTTGCAGAAGGAAAGTTCTCATCTGGCCTTGAATGAGGCGTGGAAGGTACAAAATGATAGTGAAATCTGAAATCTGTTTGCTTTTTAATTTTTTAAAACTGAGTTAATAGTTAATTTATTGAAAAAAAAATCCCCTCTTTCGTCCTTTAGGCAATTCGATTAGATTAATCTGAAATCTTAAGTTAATTATTTGATTTTATGTAAATTATAGTTGATTTTTAGTCGATAGATTCTACGATCTGTGATTTTCAGACCATTATTTGCACTTTTTATTGAAATGTTGGTTTAAAATCCTGTTTTATAAATTTGATTTTATTTGAATTCTAGCTGTTTTAGATCGATAAAATCCGCGATTGGTGATTTTTAGATCATTATTTGTATTTTTAATTGCAGTTCAGGTTTAAAATCTTGTTTTAGAAATTTGTGTAAACAATTATGGCTCAGTAGTTTGGGAAATAACTAATTAGTCAGAACAATTTTAGCCAATATCATGAGTACCTTTGAATAATACTAATATTATTATTTTTTATCTTTTCATGAAATAATGAATGTTAAATTTATTATTTTAAAATTTTATTGTCTGGAATATATTGTCTCTTAATGTGTTGTTTTTAAATTTTACTGTCTGGAATTATGTTCGAAATTCAAATGGTCATCTGAAACGCTTTCATTTCTCATCTATGTTTATTAGCTTCGTAATTGCTACCCAATTTCTTTAGTATTTAATTTATAGGAAATATAAATTTACATCTTATGTTGAATGGTTCTGAATGGATGTTTAAATGTTAATCACTATCTTAATCTCTTTTATTATAATATATTGCATGTAGTCTAATTTAATAACTATTCCTTTATAGGTTTATATAAGTTTAACATACGCCTTGGATGTCCTTACATTAATTATTTCCAACGACAATTATAATTTTCCATTTATAAAATATTTATGATTTATTCTAGAATCTAATAATGAAATATTCTTTATATTGTATTACTATGATATCTAAATACACTATAAGTAAATGATATTTTTTCAAATCCTACTATTCGAAATCCTCTTTTTTGATAACTTTCTTTTTTTAATGTTAATTTTTTTGTATACATGTCCTGTTTTCACCGTGATTCTTAAAGGACAAATCCCAATTCTTTCACTTTATTGTTTACACTAGACAAGACCCCTCTTCCTGCTAAATTCTATGAAATTGTAAGCGATTGTATGCTTCTAGATCGAGAGGGTCGTTAGGAGAGGAATCGTTAAGGGGTTCAGTAAAAAAAAAAAAAAAACGAATCAGTGTAACACTTTTTATTTATCGGTTGCGTTACGTAATATTCTAATTACCATTAGAAACATTTTATGATTTTCAAGCAGGGTTTATTAATAGCTCTAAAATTATTGTTTCGTATTATATTAAAAGTTTTTATAACGCTTTAAATGAGGGAAAATGCCTAACTTCAGGCACTTTAAAACTGCAAATAATAATCAAAATTTATTAAATGAGTACCCTTTGTATCATAGATTTTGTAAATGATTGTTCTTTAATTTTTTTCTTAAAAAACCTATAGCTCACTAAGTAATTATGAATAATGAAGTTAAGTAATAATAAATAAATAAACTAATTAAATGTTGATTAGAAATAATTAACAAATTAAATATAATAAATAAAAATACAATGCATCAACATACATGTACTCTAAACATTTAAACTGAATAATAATGCATACAATTTTCCCTCAAATGCTATTTGGATTTTGATATCGAAATTTCGGTTATTGAAAAAAATCATTATCAAATTTCTTCCCACTTTCGTTTAACGACAACAGAATTCGAAATTATTCAAAGGAGGATGCGCTTTATTTCTGTAATCTAACAATTTTCTTTTTTCGATAGCGATGCTATTGTATCATAAAATAATGTTTCTTTTATATTATAATTATCTTAAAAGTAAAATGATTGCGTCAAAGAGAGAGAGAGAGAGAGAAAATCCACTTCCATTTTCTTTATTACCAGAGACCAATCTATGTCCGTTAATTGAATAGAGAGCAGTGGGAGGTGTGCCAGTGGTATTAATAAGTTCTAGTTATCTAAGAGGATAAGAAGAGGGTCAAGATAAGATATATTGCTGTATCTCATTTGGTGCTGGTTTGTCTCTGGAATGGAAATGGCAGTTGATTTACTGATATATGTCCTTAGAATACTTTCTTTTTATCTCATCAACTGAAAACATCAGCAGAGTTTTGAAAAATGGTTCAGGATTTTATGGAAAAAGCTTTCACTCTTTCTTTATATATAGAACAACTTAAATGCTTCTTCGCATATAAAAAAGAGAGTATTCGAACGCTGGCAATTTCATTTTGTTAGCCATGATAGTCGAATTCTTCGTAAACAGTTCGATTTCGTTTGTAATGTACGTTAATATGATAAGTACAAAGTGAAGACACTTAGATGAACAAAATTTGATGAAATGCATTAATTTAATACCTGAAATGTAGATATGCGTCAATCTGGTAACCGTAGTCTTAAAAGTATTGAATATCTGTTGATGTGTTGTTGTGATTTATGGCACTTTACAAGCCGGTTAGTTATCCGACAGCGATTGAAGTCGAAATGAGCCTCTCTTGTTTTTCCAGTAGTGATAACTAGGGCCAAAAGTACGATTTAACTACTTTATGCGTCACATTTGCTTACACTACCCCTTTTTACGGGTGACACATTCATACCCTTCACTAATAGAACACGGTAGAAGAAGAACAACCGAAACTTGGGGCGTCGAGATCACGAGGAAGGCGCGCTACCCCTATGCCAGGATGCCGGCATAAATTCAGTTAGATGAATAAAAATGGTTACATTAATTTAACATTTAAAATGTAGAGATGTGTCAAACTGGAAACCATATTCATAAAAGTATTGTTTGTCTGTCGATATGTTCTTTTACAAATTTATATCTGGAGGTAACTAAAAAAAGGCATTGATTTAATGTATTAAATTAGGTATTGATTTTGTGACTACATTTGTGATTATGTGTCTAGTTTTGATTTTATTCGGTTAGAGAAAAGTATGCCAACGTCTTGGCATAGGGGTGCCCGGGTTCGGACGTGGTTCTTCTTCTTTTTCTGTGAGGTGTGTGAATGTGTCCCCCTGTTAAAAGGGGTTATTCAAGCTAATGTGAGTCATGAAGTAGCTAAGAGTACTCTTGGTCCTAGTTGGCGCTACTAAAAAAATGAAGCGATGCTTACTCGGCTTAAATCGCTGACAGATCTGTCAGCTGGGTTGTAAAATGCCATAAATAATAACAAAAACAACAGAGAAAAGTGTCCAAAATGCATATTCGGTATTTTGGATGCTGTGTGTTAAATGCGTAATCGCCAATCTTCAATTTTTTTTGTCGTCTGTGCGCTCAATTTTCAAAAGTATAATACTTTATGAATGGCCATAACCTATAATATCTTAGTAGAAATCTATTAATGTGAAAGTATTTTATAAACTTTCTATTTTTTTGCTGTATTTTTAAATTTCTATTTCTCTGCGAGTTTAGTTCTGAATTTTAATGGCACAAAATCCAACCTTGGCTAAACTACTTCTATTTCTCTGATCTATGCGCTTATATAATCATCTACAATTATAATTTACAATTATATTTTTTCAATAAAATATCTTGTTAAATTATAACAAATTAAAAAAAATATATAATTCTAATAATTTTGAATCAGAAAGAGAGAAAAAATGAAAGTTTGAGATTGAAGAAGAACGAAGAATGTTTGAAGAATACGTGAAGAATCAAGAAGATTCAGTAGAATTTAAATTCAAATTGACAAATGCGTTAAGTTTGGATTTAAATAGATTTTTCGTTTAATACAAATTTTCAACTCGTTTATATAAATCATATAGTGTGAACATTTAAGTAGTAAAAGATAAAATATCCATAATTGAGTTTCAATTTTTCTTAGTCCAAAAACAGATTTCACTGAAGTTTTAGATACGATTTTGACTTAATAAAGTCATGAAAGTAAGCATTGGCTGAGTCATGAAAGCAACTCAAATAATATCTCTTTTCAGTTTTCTTCTGAGAATACGAAATTTTTTTTCTGTTGAATTATAAAATTAAAAAATAAAACAGTAACTTTTTTTCTAAGTGCATTTTGTATTTTAAATACCTTTTTACAGCTATTTAAATAACGTCAAATTATTGAAAATGAAGAATTTTTCAATCGTTTCAAAGATTGTCAAAATAAAACGACTTCCATTTTGAAGTCAAAAATAAAAAATCAAGCAACGAAATATATCAATCTTTTTTCAATTCTTTTTTGTCGTGTTTAACAGTAGAGGTATTTCAAGGACGGGTATTTCACTGCATTTCAACAGTTAAGTCAAATAAACCGTATTGTGAAACTCTGAAGGCGATAGATTTTTATGTACGATTTTCTGGTACCTGAAATGATATATGAATGGACTTGTCGAATTATATGATATAAAACTTCTGAAATCTGGAAACTAATTTCTTTTCTTAAGGAATCCGACTACGTTTGGAAATTTTTTTTTGAAACTTCCGATTTTTTTAAAACTATTTATGGTTTTTCGAAGTATTGTCAGTTATAAATACAAAAAAGGTTATTTAAAAATATAATATATTTTGAGAAATAGGAAAATTTGTAGTAAATTCTAATGAAATTTACTACAAAATCTGGAAACTCTAATTTCTTTTTT
>JAPMOQ010060822.1:1364145-1384645 GCA_026543055.1 Argiope trifasciata
TTCTAATGAAATTTACTACAAAATCTGGAAACTCTAATTTCTTTTTTTAAGGGATCCGACTACGTTTGGAAGAATTTTTTTGAAACTTCGGATTTTTAAAAAACTATTTATGGTTTTTCGATGTATTGTCAATTATAAACATTATAAATACAAAAAATTTATTTAAAAATCTAACATATTTTGAGAAATAGGAAAATTTGTAGCAAATTCTAATGAAATTTAACCCAAACGGCTAACGCTTTACACAAAAGGATAATGCACCAATTCTATTTTTAATGTATACATGTTATAGAATGCAATGCTGAAGGAAATGAACCAAAATATAAGAAAAATTTTGAGATGCAAAGAATTTAAGAGATAAAAATATACGTATATATGCATTTTTCCCATAGATATACGACTTAATTCTTCTAAAAACACCTATAAATGAAAAAGTATTTCACTATTAATAAAACTTTTGGTTCATTTCATTCTTCACATTATTTAAAACACACAATGAAATTTTTATGTAAATACTTCAGATAATTTTTGAGATATCATGTTAACGGTGGAAAATGTTTATGAAATTTAAAATTTTCAGAAAATTGAAGTTAAATACAAATTTTAGCTGAAAAATACGTTTTGCTTGAATTCCCTTGGGTGATAGGTCAGTCCTTCATTTTACTAGAAAAGATCAACTGTTTTGGAAAGAAAAAAAGTCTGAACTACAAGAAATAAATTTAATAATAATAATTCGCCCTAAACAGTGTTCATAACGTAGTCGGATACCTTAAATAATAAAAAATGAGCAATACAATACCTTACATAATAAATGAGCAATGAATGTTATATATAGAAAAAAAAACAGTAGTTTGTTTATTCTAATATATCAATTGTCTGAAAAATTTGTGAAAAGTGTGCATATTAATTTTAGTTACATTAGCGGAATGAACTGCATGTCTCATTAGTGACTTCTAGTTTAGCATTAAATCTGTGGGAGTCATCTCTTCAATCTTTTTCTCATAGTTTCCGTCAGATATTAGTTATTCTCTTCCTCTCATACAAAATTATACAGCTGAAATAAGCCCATAAGTGGCATTGGCGATTAGTTCCAACGGTGTATCCTGTGTAGTGCAGTAAAGGAAATTCGAATTTATGTATCAATTGCATGGCACTGACGTGACGAAATTACAAAATCATGGTATTTTTCGTGAACCTATTGTTCAATGTTTAGCGTTCAATCGCTGATGTATTATTAATGCGGTTATACAAGTGCATTAGGGTTAATACAAAACCCGACTTTTTGAAAACCGGTTTTCGAATTCAATATTTCCGAAAAACCATCATTAGCCAGATTTCAAATTTTTGTCAAAAGATTTCAAAGGGGAAAATATCTCATTTAATTGATATAGAATAACAAAAATCCATACTAAAGTCAAAATATATATAAAAAAATTAAGGATTTTATATACATATTACTTAAAGAAAATAACGAAAACTGAAACAAAAATTTCAAATAATATTGATATTGTTTTCCCTAATTTTAATTTCTCCCAAGAAAATAGAATTTTAAAAAACAAAAAATATATACTGAATGGTGACTTTTTGCTCTTATTTTGGACACAGCATTGCTCGAAATTGAAAATATTCGTTCACTAGCTACTGAGCTTGGTTTTATAGTTTTTATGGCATCAAACAACAAATCTTAAGTTTTTTTGTTCTGTTGTTCGTTGCTTCAAATATTGAAAATTCAGCTTTCAGTGTCTTTGGATTTGTAAGTTTTTCTTCAGGGTCTTCAAGAAACTTACGAATTGATTGATTTTTCCATGACTGCTTTTATAAAACGCGATAATAATTTCAATGTTTATATTTTTTAGTTCCTTTAACAGAAGTTCAAATATACTTCCACTTGTTAATAAATTAGCATCGCGTCGTCCTAATCTGCTAGACGAATTAGTCCCAACCGATAAAATTTGAAGATGGAACAGATCGAGGCGTTCCAGTAAACTGTTTTTCTTAATTTAAAAACCGAATGTTACAAATTTACTTAAAAAAACTTTGAAACTTTTTGTTTTTTGAAACAGGGTTTGAAAACCCCATCAAACCTTAAAGTATATGATAGTTCAATGTATATTTTAGATATTCTAAGTAGATTCTTGGAGTATGTTGTTAAAAAATTTAAAAGTCTACGTAAGTGGCCCATCTAGATCAAAATGCATGGAAATAATGAAAGTAAGAAGAAATTGAAAATTTCATTTCGCCGTAACTTTCTTAATATTGGATATAGAAAAATTAATCCATTTAATCAAATTAGCGCCTTATTAGGAAGAACAACTTTTCTGCATTTAAAGTTTTCTTTAATTATAATATCTACATACGTTAGGGACTGAAAAGTGATTTTAGAGCCCTAATTTTGACTGTTTCTAACATCAACAATTTTTGTTGCCATGTAGTAACTTACGGAATCTACATTCGCCTTCCAGTTTGCCGAGACAATTTTTTTTATTCCGATGAAGTGAATTCAGAATTTGACATAATCTTATAATTGATGTCGTAAGTACACATCGAAATTTAATTTTTTTAAATTAAAAAATGTTTCTCCATGGATGCAATACTGACAGACGGTCAAGGCTTTTACATATTTGATTCAGACTTCATCAATATATTTGTGTTATAAATTACTAAACCTTTGATCAAAATTTGACCTGTTAGCTCTTTACGTTTTGGACAACCAGATAAACTGCCTTCTCTGAGTAGATTTCGTTCAAAATTTGATAGAAATCTGTAAGTTTGATGTATAGCCCATACAACAAATTTGACGCTTCTATATATAAGTTTCCAGATATTCAGTTCACAAACAGACATTATTCCCAATATGTGTTTTCCAAAATCAGGGAGACCTGAAATAAAATGTCAAAATATCAATTTGGATTTTTAGATCATTGTTGTACTTATAATTGTTTTTGTATATTTTGTACACAAAGTAAAAAAGGGAAAATACCCTAAAAGATAAATGTTGTTTAGTTTTAAATATGAATATTTTTTATTCAGCTAATTTCATTTATAGAACAATCTCATTTTTTAAACAGTCAATTAACTTATCAATGAATTTAATTATCAATTCATCTAAATATAACAGTGAAAAGTAAACTGATTGGATTATTTTGCTTTGATTACACTACTAAAGTATTTCACTTGTATTATGTTTTCCTTCTTTTAATGAATAGTAATAATCCCGTGTTGCTCTAAATGAAGAAAAATGGTTAAAGTTCTTGAAGAGAGAGAATTGGGCGAATCAATAAGATTTGGAAAACTTGTTCCATTTATCTCTTTCAGTGTTTCCGTTTGTGCTTGTTTTGAACCTTTTAGCGCATTTATTACGGCAGCTGTTCAAATACATCATGGGCACTGTCTTTTACGTTTACAGTTGGCACGTCCTGGTGTTTACCTGGAAGATTCAAGCTTATCAAGTAAACACTGTGAAGTGTGGATTGACTTTATTAATGCAGGCTATTAGGCTGACGAGGTTATCAATAAGCTTATGAGAAACAACGAGTGTAAAGAAAAATTTTATTTCATATTTTCTTCTATGCGAAGTATATTATTAGGAAGTATTGTAATTATCGTAAAGTTCTAAAGCACTTTCAGACTTTTTCGAGTTTGAAATACACATTTTTTGGAAGTATATCTGTGTGTGTACATGGCAATTCAAAAAATATTTTGAGATTGACAGATAATATTTGATGTGTGGTCTTAATACCATTAATCATTAACCATCTTTCTATTAAATTTTAGAAGAAATTCCTTGCTGTAAAGTTTGTCTGCTTATCTGTCGATCACAAATAATATTCTAAATACGAAATGGAATGAAATAAATACAAAGGATAAATAATAAAATAAGAGATAAATTCAAAATGCCAAGAAATAAAAAAATGTCTTAATACCATTAATCATTAACCATCTTTCTATTAAATTTTAGAAGAAATTCTTTGCTATAAAGTTTGTCTGCTTATACGTCAATCCCTAATAAATACCCTAAATATGAAATGCAATGAAATAAATGCAAAGTATAAATAATAAGATAAGAGATAAATTCAAAATGCAAAGAAATAAATATAAAAGATGAATAATAAGATAAGAGATAAAAACAAAATGCAAAGAATGCAAAAAAATAAATACAAAGGATAAATAATAAGATAAGAGATAAATACAAAATGCAAAGAAATAAATACAAAAGATAAATAATAAGATAAGAGATAAATTCAAAATGCAAAAAAATAAATACAAAAGATAAATAATAAGATAAGAGATAAATGCAAATAAAATTTGGTACGTAGTTTATAGCAAATGAAGTGTAGATCCGTATCAAATTTCGAGCCAATTGCATCTCCGGTTTGATTGCCTTTCAGACTGGGCATTCACATGCATGTAAACACGATTAATCAAGGACGCAGTGCCTATATGAATGGCATGGTTTGGTTACTGAATTTAGTATATGTTTTTGTTACTGATATTGTGGTTTAGCGATGAACTCTGGTTTTAACTGACCGAAAAGAAGACATTCAAAAGTCTGTTTTTTCCCTGCATTATTCTACGAAGCTCAAAACTTTCAGGATGAAAGGTTGGGCGGTATGTGTTTATTTTAAAGGATGGTACTTTTATTTTCTTGTCATTTTCAACCTTGTCCGATCATCGATTCCTTTGTAATAAAAATCTGATGTCGGATGGCTTTCATGACTTTATTCTAAGCCCGAAATTTTCTTGCTTATGACAGCTTTATATAAGGAATACACAGGATAATTTCGTGGAGTGCACTCTCGCTGATTTTAAGTATGATAAATTTGTATATTCTGCTGATGTAATAAAATAATACATAAATAATTTTCCTTTTTTTGCTATAATCAACATATTTAAACTGCTTAAATTTTTTTTCTTAAAATAATCGTATCAATTTATTATGCATAACCAAATATTATCCTTGAACATTGACTGTTCAACTTCAAATATTATGAAATATTATTTAATATGAATTAAAACAAATGTTTTGATGTTTTTAAAAAAATCCTAAATTTTCTTACATATTTTCCGAGATTTCTTAGGTAAATAATCGAGAGTGATCTCTCAAACTTTTTCTCATATTCTCGAACAAATTATTTATCTTTCTTCCAGGGCCCTCCATCTGGGAAAAGGGGTGCTATGCACCCGGGCCCTGCGACTGACGGGGGGGGGCATTGTGATTAAGAATTCAAACAGTGTTCTGAACAATAATAAAGTTACACATACTAAAAGTCTACAAGCTTGTTTCCATGTGGCTGGCTGAGCATCGACTGACGCGATTATTAAGCAAAAATCATAGTGATATCATAAAAAGGCGGGAAAAATTCATTTACAAATAATGAATTCCTCATCAGACATGTTAAGACAGAGCAGTGTACCCGGCGTTCAGAAGTCGAAGCTGATCTGGGTTAAAATGGACTTGCAAATCATCAGCTATCTACTTTTGTCTATACCTAATGTAATATTTTTTGCAATCCTTTACATTGCCAGTTACTAATTATAATAAGTGATGAACCTTCTCTCAGCAAATTAAAATTAAATAAAAGATTATCTTCGGTCAAGCATATGAGTATAATGCTTGAACGCTCTTGTTATACTAAGTACAGGAAAAAAAAATTTGAAAAACTGTAACTTTCCTAGAGTAATTAGTAACAAAAACAAGATCATGCATCATTAAATAAATATGCAAATGTTCGTTTTTTTCTACTTTGCTAATAATATAGGGCCCCAAATGGTTTCTTGTACCCGGCCCCTTCATAGAGTAGGCCAGTTCTTCTCTCTTCATCTTCCTCCCATTAAAATTATGAACTTCGGACATACCCTTGAAAGCCACAAATTTTCAGATTTTCATTTTCTGTCCTTGAAGAACTATAAAGAAAACCAAATGGGAAATTTTGGACACTTTTTTTTAATTCTTACTATTAGTTCACACTCCCCCTATATGTATTTTTGTATACAACTTGTCCAAATTTTCAATCGTTAATAAAATATTTTTTATTCATCAAGTTCAAATACATTTTTAAAAATTTGTAAGGCATGACGCTTGATGTGAATACAGTTTTTTTCAAATATTAATTCATTCATTAAATTTAATTAATTTTTAATATTTTAAATAGAATTTTAGCAGTTTGTAACGAAAATTGAAATCAACAGGCAATGATTTCAATCTGTAAAATGCAAGGATTTCAGTATTTCTCACGTGACAATGAAGAAAACGAGTTCTAATTTTGCAAAAATCTGTAACTTTTTGATACTTAATAATTTTTTTGATAATTATTTCATAAAAGGTAACCAAGATATTTTTTTTGTTGACCAAAGTAGGAATTGAATTAATTTATATACATATATATATATTACTTGTTTTTGACCAATTCAAACCAAAATTCGATCCTGAACTACAATTTTAGTGATAACATAATGTACCAAACTTCATTAATCAGTGTCATTGCTTTTTAATTTATTGTGTTTACATGCATGTTCATGTATAGAAATAAGTAACTAAGTGACGAATTTTCGTTCGATTTCATCATATGCTGAAACTGTGTAATAAATGTAACTCTTTTTTAACTGTGGCAATTTTTTTTGTAACTTACATAAATAATTATATAATTTTGTAACAAATTATATTATAGTCGTCAGATATCGTATTTATTTATGTTTTGAGATATAGTCAAACTTTTTTGAAAATAACTAGCTGAAAACTTGATAGCGATCTAAAAGTTTTTTGCACTCACCACATACGAAGTTTCATCTGTTTAGCTCAATATATTACTAAAATGTGGAGTTTCTTCAAAACTTTGAAGTCAAATGTTTTGATTGTTTCAACATTATTAACTTCTTATAAGAGATAGCATTCTATAATAATTAAATTATTTTTACTTTTACTATCTCTTATAAGAAGTAAATAATATTGAAACAATTGAAACATTCAATAATAATTAAATTATTTTTACTTTTACTGTGCCATTTGGGTGTAAAATTGCTGAAATTTTGTTTACAACCATTACAAGTAAACGAAAAAAAATTCTTAGGAGTTTTTGGTATGCTTTGTTTATTACTTAAATATAATGAAAAATGATTTCCGAATCGGAAATGGATTATTTCCGAAGGCGGTAGATATCTGAATTGCTTAATTGCATCAAAATATCGTATTTTATTGCCACAATCACCATAGTTTTAGTCTATAATTCGGAAGAAACGTGTAATTTAGCGATAACGAATTGATATTTCCTTTGAACATGCCGCCTTGATTAATTATCTTTGGAAATTCTCATCCGTCTGTGTATCTGTTGTTTTGATCATTCATCTGGAAATCAGGTTTTGCTGACATTAAGAATACCCTGTAGTGCCGAACAAGAAAAGTTTATGTCTATCTGTCTAGCATACCTATTATTTAAAATTGTCCATGGTTAATAAAGAAGTAGTAATTAATATATTTATATGATTACAATCCACATATGCACAGCTATTTTTTGCATTTATGCTTCCAGTTTTCATTCAAATGATACGCTTCGAGCAATATCTAGCGATAATGTTCAATTTTAGTGTTTCAGTTGATGACATCATAATCATTTGAATTGATGATCATATTTAATTTACTTCGTTTTGCTTTTATTTAGCTGATGCATTATTTCTCAAAAACTCTGAAAGCTTTGATCATTTGGAAAATAGACAGACTGACATTTTTGGAAAATGTCTGTCTGTGACAAAGATTCCTCAAAAATGCTTTGAGCTAGGTGGTTTAAATTGGTATCTGATCTTCTCACCGAATTTGAAAATTTTTTCAACAAAATCTGTTCAGAGGACTGTCTAGCTGTTTGAATATAAGTTAACACGATGTCTACAGAATAAGAAGAGCTTGATAGACAAGGTTCAATACACATATTTAGCATGTATAGCATAGACTTTTGTCAAAGTTTGAACCAAAATCAATAAGGCTTTGAATGTCTGTCGGTCTGTACTTTCAGAAATATGTAAGTGAGATAATTCAAAAATGTTTGTGGTTACAGCTGAAGTTTTGTGTTAATTTTTTTTGGTTTCAATTGGTTGAAAAAACCGAACCTTTAAACACAAACTTTAACAACACACCATTAACACACAATTAAAAAAATATTATTAAGCAGTGATACTCGCCAAATGATTCACCACGATAAAATTAGAAAAAATGCTGAATTCGAAACAAAATTTTATGTTTCCTTACTATTTCCTTCCTTCCTTACCAATGTCGTGCAAGGTGTTCTCTGGTATGTCAAGTTTATTAGAGAGTATACGAGAAAGTTTTGGGGACACCACTCAAGCTGGTTTTTGTCTAAGGTTTTGACATGAATCCTTAATTTTGGCATGAAGACAACGTGCCAACGGTTTTTTTGAGCTATCGCTTCAATAGATAAATGAACCTCATTCTAAATTAATTGCTCTATTCCCGACAAGTCTGAAACATAGAGATTCTTCAAAAAACTTCAAAGGCAAATCTTTCTTTTAACAGTTGAAATACTTTCCCTGAAGTTAAAAGATTTTATTTGTAGTTTATTTTGCTAACAATTGATTGATGATACATATTCTAAAGGAGTTCAAGACTGAATATTAAATAGAAAGTTGTGGTAGCCTCATAAATTTGGAAGTTATTTATCCTTTCTATCTGCCAATTAAATTTCGATCACATTATAAAACTCAACAACATCAGAGGTTAAGTATGCGAATCCTTTAATTATCGAGATTAAGAGATAAGAGGGAACAGTTTAAAAAATTTATTGTTTTACCTTCCACAAAGACCACCCAGGAGGGTACTGGAGGTTATTTGATGAAAACTTTGTTTACGATCTTAAGTCCGTGAAATCTTAGGCATTTTTTCGCTGGCTGTAGTTAGTGGCACGTTCTCGAATGGTGGTCTACTTTGGAACCTTTGAACCACTTAATTAACTCGTAATTGATGAGAAGCTTTATAAACTCCTTTCATTGAACTCGTTCTATTCTTCTCTGGTTTTCATATAGTTTTTTTTCTGAAAAATGCAACCTTCCTTGAAATTTCTGTTCAATTTTTTGTGTGTGCAAAATCTTGAATTCTTCCCATGTTGTAAAAGTACTTTTTTACTGTATTCTATGCGCAGGAGGAAAGAAATATGACTTTCAAAGATTTTTTTGAATATATATATATATATTTATATTTAGATATAATTTTACATGAGGTTTAAATATTACTCAGATCTATTCATTGAAAGATTTCACTTTCTCACATGAATTTTTTTCTTAGGCAATTTTATTTAAAATATGCCACTTTTTTTACATAAGTAAAAAAAGAAAAGAAATAGTTGCCTTTTGTAAACTGTTGTTCCAGCATCATATTAATAGTATAAATTTTTTCATATTAACCGACTTAGATGAATTGCATTTCTTAACACAGAAAGAACATTTCATTTTAGATTATGCATGGACAGTGCATATTGGTCGGTCAAATGCTTCTTGGTCATACCAAGCAGAATGAGAGTAGCTCTTTCAAATTAAAGCGGAAGTGTGCGCCTTTCATTGTTAACGAGCACCGTTAAGGTGTAAGTACGATTTTGTTCGAACACACACGACGCAACCCTTTTTTAGGGTGCAGTCGAACTCATTCATCCATCCGCAAGTCAGAATTTAGATCCAAATCAGAGACCAGCTCATCCCAGATTTAGTGCCCCCAGAGGTATCATTTGTTATGGGAACTAGGAGGGCTTTGCAGTCACGAAATATTTAACGCGCCCCAACTGCCCTTAGCCAACATGGCGATCTTTGGTCAAGACGAGGACGGAATTCGCTACCTTTCGATTACGAGACTGACGCTTTACCAACCAGGCTACCGCGGCCCTACAGTGCACATACTCTGGTTTAGTTATATTAAAGTCCCGTTTTTTAAAGTTTCTATTTTGGTATGGGTCTCGTAATTTTGAACCACGGTCAGATGAAGAGGACGATACCTGAGCTGGCATCCCCTCTCCACATCACACCACAAAATAGGGAGGATGTTCGGCCTGATGGATTTAGCATGCAGCAGACCCCCTTACACGACAATTCTTCAGTGGAATCGGATCTTGGACCCGAAACTCTACTGTTCACGAGTCGAGACCTTACTAGCAGGCCACCGCGGCCCTGCAGCACACATACAGCAAACTGATTAGTTAGCTATATTTTCAAAGGGGCGAATTTGATCAGAAGTAATTGGCGAAATCTCTCACGAAATCTCTGCTGGAGATTTCTTTTCTTTTCTTTCTTTTTTTTTTCTTTTTTTTTTTGCAATATCTTTTCATTGTAGTGGTAAAGGTAGATACCCACTTATGACAGATTAGGAATCATGCTATGAAATAAAAATTGGCTAAATTGGTGCAGTTGTTGTGGATGGGAGAATCTGCCAAGTTTTTTTTTCCCCGAAAGAATGAGCAGTAAAGTACTATTTTTTGAGGAAAGGAATATTTTTTTCTCGAAAATTGAAGTGTTGGAGAGCACATGACCCTTACTGACATATTTAGAGGTTATCAGTTTCATATATGAATAAAAATTGACGAAATAAATCGTGGTGATTTTCTTAATTTTTCTGAAATATATAGTTACAAGAATAATTTCTCTTAAGATAAATATGCAAAAAATTTATAGTTACTATGAAAAATTATTACATTTGAAAGATTCTAGAATACTTTAGAATTTTTCAGACTTTTTATTATCCTTTTTTTTTAAAGATTCAGGATGGCTTGAACGTGGAGCTGTATTAAAATATTGATTTCGAATTTTTAGACGATTAAAGCATTTTTTCTCTGTTTATTCCGTATATGAGAAAAAAAGAAAAAGAGACATGCTATGAGTTTCATTTAAATAAATTAGAGTATTTTTAATGCTTGAGGAAGTCCGCAGTAAAATATATTCTGGTCAGATTTTTCAGATAAACACAAATTCGGGAACGCAAACGCAAATATTATCAGGCGCACACATTTCTGCATTGTTCAATTGTTTTTCTCTTCAGTATCAGTTATTGTTTATCGACAAAGCTTCGTCCAATTGTGGTGGGATGGTCGGTTGCACTCAAGATGTATCAGTTATTGTTTTGTAATGTCAGAAGATTCTTAAGAAATAAAATTATTTATTCTTGTAGAATATGATCCTATAGCAAAATGTTTCCTTTTGCACTGCTGTTTCAAATGCGCTTATTTGTTTCTAAACCGGAAATATATTTCTTTTCAATTTTTTCAGTTTATATTTGAAATACATGATATGACTGTACACTCCTGAATATAAGGCTTCCATACTACCCAACTTAAGTTTCTTTTATCGTAATTAAATGAAGATGGTAATGCAGATAAGAAGAAAGAAAGCCTCAATTAAAGATTTTTCCAACTCAATTAAAGATTTTTCCAAAACCTAAACATTGTAAGTTTTGACTCTTATCTTAGGGTTACGTTTTTATATCTGGGTAATCATTTATCAGTGAAAAAAATCAGCTTGAGTCAAGAATTAGGCCTAGTATTTTTAGTTTAGTTTAGTTATATTAATGTCCCACTTTAAAGCAGCGCTAGAGCTGTTTTGGGATGGACCTCGTAATTTTGAATCGAGGTCAGATGGCGAGGACGACATCTGACCTGGCACCAAATCTTCAAACTTTCACTCCACAACAATGGGCGGGCGTTTGGCCCCGAAGGATCTAATATGCACTAGAGCTGCTTACACGGCGGTTCTTCGGTGGAATCTGGTCTCAAACCTGTTCCGAAACCGAGACCTTACCACTAGGTTATCGTGGCCTGAATTAGGCTTATGATTTATGTTAATACTTACTTACACGGTGGTTCTTCCGTGGAATCTGGTCTCAAACCGGTTCTGAAACCGAGACCTTACCACCAGGCTACCGCAGCCTGAATTAGGTCTACGATTTATGTTAATGTTTTGTTTGTGTTTCCAACATTTAAGTTTGGCTTTACAGAATCTATGTTGAAATAAGAGCAGTTTATATCCTTTAGCACTTTTTCTCTAATAAATTCTTAAATCATGCAGTGAAGTTTATAAACATATATAAACTACCAGAACTGAATCTTCTATTTTAACTCGACACGTTACAGATGACTACTTCTGCCATTCACCAGGTCGCTGTGCGTTCACATTGTGATAAATGGAGAACTTAGCTCTATGAAGTGAGAAAATATATAATGCGTTTAACATAAAAGCTTTATCTTCAGGTATTGGTGGACAAAATAATTAATTCATAGAACTCCGGCCTATCCAATGTTTTTGTTATTCTGCTAGCCTTTACACCACATTAGGCCGGTTATTCCAGAATGTACTGTAGTTGTCTTTATGAAGAATGAATGGTTATTGTAACATTTATTACGAATTCAGATATGAACTTCTACAGATGATTTTAAATTCTAATAGACGATTAGATTCCAGATATGAACTTTATACACTATGCTTCATTGTATTCTATCTGTATTGAAAAAATAATATTCTAAGAAAAAAAAACATTTCACTAATTCTAAATGCTTCAGGCTTAAATCGTGCAAAACGTGAAACAAAAAGTGTCAGGAATCTATAACCATCGCGCTAAAGAATTTAAGGGTACATTTACTTTTAATAACTACCTGTTGAAATATCACTCCATACCTATAATCATGCTCCGCAAGCAACCAAGAAATGACAGATAAATCATTAAAGATCTATTTTTTTATTCCTTGCCTTTTCGCATAATGCTATTATTACACCTAAACAATCATGATCGTTCTTTTATTACACGGTAAACGAATTCTTTTAGAAAAATGAAACATAAAAGATTCTGATTAGCACAAAAGATTACGGTGGTTATTATTAAATTGCTACCTTTCACTCAATGTCCGATCACTCAAAAAAAGAAACCGGTCTGAACTGATCCTTTCATCAACTTAGGTAACGATTCTCGGACAATTCAACAATCAGAGCTATCCAGAAAATGAGGATGTAGTAACTTCGTTAATATGCCTCATTCATTCCTATTTGTAATAAAGAAGAATAAGTGTTTGTGTTGGCTCTCTGCAAGATTTAGTTACTAAATTTGATGAAGATGAATTTTGGAGTTTAGAAATAAGAGATTTCCTTGATGTTTTAAATGTAAATTTAATTAATAAAAAATTAAACGAGATTTTGAAGTGTTTTTCGCGATAGTTTCACAATAAGCTTCATTCATTTCTTCTTGTAATAAAGGAGAATATATGTGTGTGTGTTGGCCTTCTACAGGACTTAGTTACTAAATCATTACAGATGTAATTTGGATTTTAGGAATATGGGCCTCGATGGAATGTTTTTCATATTTTTAAACGTAACCTTAATTAATAAAAAATTTAACAAGATTTTGGATTATTTTGCGTAATAACTTTGTAATAAACTTCATTTTACTTGTAATAAAGGGGAATATGTGCCTGTATTGGCGCTCTGCAGGACATAATCACCAAATTTGATGCGGATGAATTTTAGAGTTTAGAAATATGGGCTTCGATGGGATTTTCTTGACGTTTCAAATATAATTTAGTTACTAAAAAATAAACAGATTTTGGAGTGTTTTTCGCAATAAGCTTCTTACATTTTTATTTGTAATAAAGGAGAATATGCGTGTGTGTTGATCCTCGTATTACTTGGAGGAGATTTTCATGACATTTTGAATAAAATTTTAATTAATAAAAAGTAAGCTAGAGTTTGGAATTTTTTTTACAAAACATCCTAAAATATTATTGCCCTAGAATTATTTTTGCCCTATTTTTGAATTCGAAATATTATCTATTAGATATACCTACCATGGCACCTGGAATATGGTACCATTCCTGAATTTTAGCATTTAAAAAATACCTTTATGCATAATTTTTAATAATATAAACTATTGCTCTAATAAAACTCAAACTGTTTTCATCGTTTCGTCTAATATTTAATCTGTGATTTTATTTCATTGTTTATAGCTAAAGAAGAAATCTTCTGCTTCTTATCTTCGCATAAAAAATCAGAGAGTAAAGTTATATTGCTGCAAAAGACAATACGCAATTTGAAACAGATTGCGCAACTTAATTGTTTATGCAATTTTGATGTCAATTAAGATTTGATTTCACTAGATGTTCCACATGCACAATGAACTGAGCATACGTTAAGCTGTCAATAAAACTGTATGAATACATGGTCCCATTTGATGCTTAAAGTTATTTTGTGGAAATTATTGGCAAGATATAATTGACACTAAACTGAACCAAAATTCCGCCGAATCCTCTGGTCGCCCAAGGCGGTTAATGCCTAATAATTGGATTATATTTAAACAACTGTTAGACAGAAATTTTACTGAATTTTTTTCTTAAACTGCCGAAAAGAACTCCTACAAGAAATAATCTTCGAGGTTTTCTACGTTGCCAACATATGTTATTGCAACTGAAATCTGGTACAATTTAGTGCTTTGGGATCGTATTTTCCCACTACGGATTCAAAATTTTAATTGATACTTAGGAACCACAGCTTCAGTCGTGCCCATACCACCTGTTCTTTTTGGCCACAAAGGTCAACTGCCCACAGCTATGCGAGGCTCTGTAAAACAATTGATTAAACAATTTGTGTCAAGATGAAACGCTTCTTTACTTCTTCTTCAATACTTTTCATTTTTCAAAAAGTTCGTGCATCAATAAAATTTTGCAAGCAGCTGTTGCCAGTCTTTTCTAAATTCTGCTTTAAAGAAATAGCGTTAGAAATTAGTGCCTCTCTTGTCGTTCTTTTTTTATATTTATGGTAAAGTTATTTAACACCATTTTGTGATTATTTTATAAATTAATACAAAATTTGAGTATGCCACCATTCGTGCAGTAAAGTATTGGCAACCCTATTAAAAAACCCATATGACATTTGATAGTTTAGGGTTGGTAAAAATGAGTCATTAATCGATAGAACAACTTATTTTCATTGTTGAACAATATTTCAAGTATAATAAAAGTCTTTTGGCCACAGCTCGAAAATGTGAGAATTGGCTCGTTAGACCAACTAAATAATGAAAAGAAAAATTCTAAAATACTATTAAGGATTTACAAAAATCGAGAAAAAAAGCTATTATTTGCATAATATCATTAAATTTGTTACACAATTGTTATGAAATAAATTTAATATAAGTAAAAAGTTTATTTTTTAATTTTATTTTAAAAATACACTTTTAAAATTTAATAATAAAATAAAAAAATGAACTTTAAAATGGTAAAGCCTTTTTTTGTCAATAGCTCTCATCCTATGAAAGAGAGAAACAATTTCAATTCCTATTTATTTAATCGAAAATCTAGTTTAGATTTTGAAATTCCTTTTCTTAATGATTATTCATTATACAAGAAGAGACTGCAAATGAAATTTTATAGCTGTAGGTTCAATGATCTGCCTTAAAACAGCGTTTTGAATGATTTTTTTCTCACCATCCATGCCATGTAGTGTACGTCACAGTTTATAGATAATATGCCATTTTATAATACCACATTAGACATAAATGAATTTAAAATTTATTGGTAAACTGCAAAGTTGTTGCTGAGTTGCTGCATTTTCATCATCAAAAGTTTAATCATTTCTTTTTAAATTTAACTCATTAGTTTGGATCTTGCTGGATTTTAATGCCTTATATTAATTTCTTCCATTACTTATAATCAATTTTGTGTTGCTAAGGTTACACCGATTGATAGTCTCCAAGAAAAAGCGGGATGCCGATAACCATTCTCACGAATTACCATTCTACAATCTCAACGACTCATGCATCAGAAATTCATAGTTGTCTTTGCTGGTATCTTCATTCATTGATCATCGTCCCGGCCTTTTATCCGACCAGTATTTCATTATGCCTCATTATACCCCTTATTGACTTTCAGACAGAGTCCCCTTAGAGAAGAAAATCGGGTTTTTAGCTCTTGTGCCACACAGAAAATATTCGTCCACGTGCGCCTTATCGGAACAAGAATAAAAATGTAAGGGAGGGAGAGGGGTGGTCGGTGGACATGAACCATTGCGTGCCTGCTTAATTTCAACTCCTGCAGCGACGGGGTTGATTACGAAGCAAGAACAAGATGGATGCAATCATCTTCGCGCACCAGTTTTCCTCAGGGTATGACCTGGGTACACAGTGGCCTTGAACCGAGAGGGAAATTGTCTTTTGTAAAGTAGTGCAGAAAAAAAAGTTTTCTTTGATTTGAAATGGCTAGCCTCTTTTGTATCATCTAAAGGAACAACAGTAATTTCATATCAAATGGATTTTTTTTTTTTCAGTGATGTGAAAGAATTGTTCTTCAGAAAGTTTTACGAGAAGCGTTCAAACTCAAAACATATTACTTGATGTCTTCGGGATGTTGTTAAATAGTCTGAATGCCTAATAATAACGTGAATTTATTTAATAACATTTTTGGTCTTTTTATGTTTAAAGGATCAAGAGAATTAATTGGTTTGCTATGCTAATTTTCAAATACCAAGCTATTTCTGCGTACATTGATATAGTCTAGTTCTGACGAGTTGGCATTTTGAAACCATGAATTTCAACATTTTTTACCTGTCAGTGGTTATGTTGATTAAATGGTGTTCTTAAGCTAGCCATTGTTTAAAAGAGGATATTCAAACCTTTCTAACCTATTTGGCTCTGAATGCAGATGCATGGAACTTGTAATTGAGTAAAGAAAATATAACTTAGTTTTGATAATTTGGCAGATGTTACTTTAACTTTGCAACTACAGATATTTCAATAAGTTGAAATTCGGTCAAATCTGGTTGTGTTTTACTCCTTCCCAAAACGTGGTTGACAATTTATATCAGTGATGAATAACAGGAAAATAAATGTTAAACACAGTAGCATTTTATGCCTCCCTAGTATTTTTCCGACAATATTGCCTAATATTTTACATTCACTCAACTAATGCACTCATTTAATGTTGATTATCAGCCGCTAGCTCGTCATGCTCAGGCTATATTTCAAACATCTTTCGCTTGTATTTAAAGTATCTGAAATGGATAAAGAAATTCCAAGCAGTTATATTCGTAGCACAAATATCTGATTTGAAAGTGATTTCGCTTTCTAATATTCTCTAATTCCAACCTAATACGTTTTTCCACCACTTTTCGGAGATAGTCTGATGGCACAAATATCTGATTTGAAAATAATTTAGTTTACTAGTATTCTCTAATTCCTTCTTAATATGTTTTCCACCACTTTCCGACGGTAGTCTGATGACACAAATATCTGATTTAAAAATGATTTAGTTTTTTAATATTCTCTGATTCCAAACTAATAAGTTTTCCCTCCATTTTCCGATGATTCTCTCATGACACTGTAGATGTATTGAATGAATTGTGTTGATGATGGAACTTTGCTTCACTAAATACACCACTTTTTGGTATTAATTGTTCCTCTATACAACTGCAAACGAATTCCAACCAGATCTTCATTTTGTAAATATACTTTTTCCCTCTCTATCCTTCAGAGACATTGATTGAGCAGCATGAAAGATAGTTATTCTTTTCTGGACGTTTATTTGTATGGAATGCATTGAGTTTCATCCCCTTTAATTTATGGTTTGCTTCGAAAACGGGTTGGGGAAGGTTAGTAAATGAATGAGATAAATCAAATGACAACGAAACACTGTTTCATAAAAAACCAGTACCTTCGGAAGAAGTGATTAATACTTATTGATCGAAGTATAATTTCATAAATATAAGTAACTTAGATTTTTTTTTGTTATATAATTTTATACCTTTTTGGTGACAACTTTCTTCGCGATGCTACTTATTTTTTTTTAAATTCCGAGTAATGCATTACGTTTTTCAAATAATTGCACTCTACATAATCAGTAAATTATTTAATAATAATAAAAAGGTTGTGTTGTTAATTTATAGATTTCTATTGCTTTATATATATATATATATATATACTGTATATTATATATTATATATATATATATATATTATATATTATTATATATATATATTATATATATATATACACTTATATTTCCTAAAAAACTGCATTTTAATTTTGACAGAAAAAGGGAAAACAATGTTCCTTGGATTTGATTTAATGTTGCATTTTATTATAATCAATAAATATATTATTTTACAGAGTGTAGTAATAATTGTAGTATCTATTTCGTAACTTTGAAATATTTTAATAATAATTAGTAGAAATGAATCTATAACCAAATCAGCTTATTAAGAAATGGCAATATGTTTAATAGCGAAAAGAAATTTGGAATGAATTCGGTAATAATATATTTAATTTCCTCACATTATTTTTAATATTATCTTAATTCCAAGTGCATGTGAACAAGCAATCCAGTCAGATGTCAGTAATTCATTGCTAAATTAACACATTTTTCATTTTATTTATGAATCTTTTCTTATTATATAAAATTACCATGATTGTATATCCTATTTATGAAGGCTAGTCCATTTATACTTATTTATAAACCTCAGTAACTACTATGAGCGAAGTAGTATAACCTGAGTAAACAGTATGATCAATTTTTATACCGTAAAATCTCTGAAGAATGCAATGTACCAATTAAAGATCGGAAGATCAAAGGCGGGTTTTGATGGTCTCCTAATTGGTTTATATAGCGCTATCTTCAATAGAAAGATATATAGAATTAAGGGGAGTCCATGTCCAATTAGCAGAAAATAACTTCGAGGGAGAAGTGAAAATTCTGGTTTATTAGTTTTTCCATCTGAAGATCCTCTGTGAACACGTTTTGAGAAACCCAGGAAGTTTATTTTTTTTCTGGGCGGATGTGAACTGAGGGCTTGTTGTTCCAGAAGTAGAATTACAAAAATGGGTTTTGGAAAACTGTATTTAATTAAGGAATCGGGTTAATCTAATGGAATTCCTGTAAATACAAATTAAATAAATGAAAAAAAAATGAAATCTTCCATCGTAAATTTCAAGCTATCACCTGCGAACATTATTGTAAATCACGTGGTATCAATCTGACAATTGATGCCACAAAAGCTATAGGCCATCAATTTTTTGTCCGTGTGTTTTTAGACTGAAAAAACCTCTAAACCAAAACAACATCATGTTCTCACATGATATCAAGATGTAATGCATCTGAAATGCTGATTAATTAGGTAAATTTGCGTCATTTGAAATTTTCCATCAATAATTTAGCATAAAAATGTCATAGTAACGCTTTTTGTATCCATTAATAAACATCCTAAAGAATTGATTGAAATATTCTATAATTTAATTGCAAGCAACCATTGGCGATTATATGGGAGAGGGGCATAAATTTTAATATGAAATAAAAACCGACTAAATCGGAACAGGAGCTCTAAACGGTCGCTATCGCTTATTTACACTCTATATCGCTTATTATCTATATCGCTGTTTTACACTCACTGAGAATAAATTACGAAGTTGAAGCCATAACAGCAGAGTGTGGAAGAAATCTGAAAAACATTGATTCAGATACGGAAGTTATGAGCTCTTGCATAAAAGAAAATTATCGAAATTCGGAGCGACACTCGTTTTTTTATTTTATTTGACGTCTTATTTTAAACTGGACGCCTTTGGCGACCAGCTGGTTCGCCAAGAGTAATGGGGTCTATGATTTTCAATTAAATACTTATGTGCCTTGCTCTCTTTATAATTTCTCTGCCAGATATACTTAAACTTCGAAAGTCACGTAACACTGATTTACTAAATTAATGATATAGATGTTGCAAACGATCATAGAAACCTTTGTCTTGTATTTCTTTTTTAGAAAACATAACATTTAATATTTATTTAATTTCATCCAATCACGTGGTGAATGTTACATTTTTTTTTTCGATTTAATTTGCAGTCATAGTTAATTTATTTTTTAATTTGAACTTCTGTCAGTATGATTTCAACAGTTTAATAAAAGCTATTTTTTCCCCTTTGCTCGTTCATTATTTATTTTAGAAAATGTCACATATTATATTTCTTTTATTTTATCCAGTCACGTGCTAAAAGTTGCATTTCTTTAGATTTAATTTGTAACGATAGTTTTTTTTTTATAGTTTGAACTTCCGTCAATAGGATGGCAACATGCTGATAGAACCTATTTTTTCCCCCTTGACGTGCTCGTGCAGATGAAATTTTATTTTTTTGTCCGAAATATATTGTTGTAAAACATGGTTAAAATATTTCTTTAAAAATTCGTTAAAAATAGAAGCTTAAGTTATACATTAAAACAAAGATACCATTAAAAAGCTAATTTTTTAATCTTTAAATTGATGTAAAAATCATGTTTGTGCGATAATATTTTCGGAAGTTATAGCGGAAAATCGTTGAAATTTCGCTTAAATTTTAATTGATTCAAATTCTATTTAAATATTCGAAAAAAGGGCTCCGAGGCGCACATTCCCGACCTCCAAGGTATACATTTACCAAATTTGGTAGCTGTAGGTCCAACGGTCTGGTCTGTAGAGCGCCAACACACACACACACACACACACACACACACACACACACACACACACA
>JAPMOQ010060822.1:1384655-1399139 GCA_026543055.1 Argiope trifasciata
ACACACACACACACACACACACACACACACACACACACACACACACATTGAGCTTTATTATAAGTATAGATATACAGCATTATGCAACTATTTTATTTTTATTATTTCGGCGTAAAGGTAAATATTAACATCTGCTCACATCGCAATTTATTATTCTTATTATTTTCTTTTGATTTTAAAGATTGCAAATTTGCATTAAACAAAATTAATTTAGATTTATAAAAGTTGAAAGATTTTTTTCCCTTCTCATCTTGCTAATTCGTTTATTGTTTTAAACACAAACCAAAATAACCCATCTAAAAATTCCATCCAACTAACTCATTCTACTCAGCAAACATTATCGTCGAGTCTTTCTTTGCAAGCATGCTTTTATTTAAATGTTGTAATTTTTTTTTACATTGATGAGCACGACTTTTTTCGTTTATCTTTGTCTGTTTGCCCACATGTCGATTTGACTACAAACGTTGCTTTTTCCTGTGATGTCACTGCACGTGCTTTCTGAGTATTTCTCTCGTTGCCATGGTTGCACTGAATTCACCGGGATCAACACTCTCTTAAATCTTCAAATGAAGCTCTCTCGTGCAACAGGGTTATTTTTTATTCTGAGTTCTACATAGCAAACTATTCGGCATTCTTTTAATGCTATTTAAATGGAATGCATAAATCGAAAATAATTTTGTTGTCATTGTATACCTTTTTGATTTAAATTAACAGCAAACATTAAAATTAAAATTGATCCCATTAAGCTGGAAGGCTAAGGGATATAGATTTCTTTACAAGTGAGCTACTATTAGGCAATATAAATGATAGGTGTTAGAAACAGTCAAAATTAGGGCGTGAAAATTAATTTTCAGACCTTAACTTCTAAGACACAGCTATTGCCAAAAATCTTTAAATAGCAAAGTTGTTCGTCTTAATAAGGCTCTAATTTAGTTAATTGGATTTACCTTTTTATGTTTAATATTAATAAAGTAATAGCGAAATGAGAATTTCACCCTCCCACACCATTTCCATACCCTTTGAGATAGATATCCCATTTACGGATTCAACCGAAATATTAATAACATATTCCAGGCCAGCTAAAATTCAATATCATAGTTATTTTATTTATAAGATAGAATTAGAAAAGTGTTACACACGCACACACACACACTTTTGAACGGAGAGTGTTTGTGGGATCTAAGGAAGAACTTGAGAAATTTTTCCAAGATCTTGCCGTAAAAATCATTTCAATAGGTAGCCTTCTTAAAGAAATCTACCTAATATGTGTTACATTTTTCTCTGAATGAAAAATAATATTTAAGTAGATATTTTTTTGTTGCCCCCTTTTTAAATATGATTCCAAATAAAAGAAAAGCGAGATACACATTCCTTCCTCCAAAGTATATTTGTTCCACTTTTTAGAGCTTTAAGTCAAATTTTCTCCCCATTGGACATTGTTATATAAATACACAAGCTCATGCATCCTTTTTTATTATTTGTAGAAATGACAACGATCCTTTGAATTTTTTTCTCTTGTATTAATCTTTTGAAGTTTTCTTTTTGAGCTGAAAAGCTTGGGTTGTTTTTACTTACTTATTGAATAGAAAATATTGGCGATGACTCTTCTCATTCCAAAGCTGGGTTTTTTGAATAATGCAATTTTATCTGTCATTGCGATGTTCTGTAATTCCATTTTTTGAAGTATTGGTTTTAGAAGCGGACGTTTGAAAGGCATGCAAAGATATCTCAAAAAATGCATAGAACTGCGAATTTCGAAAGCATCCAGGAATACGAACTACATCCTATTTTTCTGGTGGTGGTGATGGTCTCTTTGTGTTAAAAACTCTGGTTTTATAGTAAAAATATACTGAGTAAATACTAAGATATCGATTGAGTTTTTTCCTAATTGAAAACTCTGTACTTTGCTGTGATATTATGTAATTTTGTTCAGTTGTCCTGTGAAAAGTAACTCCCTAAATTAAGCTAGCCAATTCATCCTGTTTCACTTCTATGTGAAATGACTTCAGTATCAAGTTAAGAAGTGTGCCAATTATGTTTTGTTTTTCTTCGTTGGGGTTAGTAGTTTTGTACTAGTATGGCTTAGTATAGTATGTCTTACTAGATTTTTTCCTAATATAACAGTATAATATGTGTCCGTTAATTTTTTTTCACTTACTTAGTCGTTCTTTTAAAAAAATGCTTTATTTTTTATATATGTTTAGCTTGCTATAAATAAAATCGATTTTAAAAAAATTTGAATCTTATTCAAGTTTGCGTCATATTAATATGTATTTTTATTTTTTCAGATATATCTTTCCTTTGCTGTGACAATATCTTGATGCTTCGGACTTTTGTTGGTTTTCTTTGTGTTTATTCGCATTCAGCTATTTAAGGTAAGTAAATGAAAATGTTTTAACGTATTTTTTTACTACATTTTTTTAAATGACCCACTTTAACAAAAAAATTTTTTTTCATTTTGTCTACTTAGTCAGAAATTTACGATAACAATTTCGAAATCTTAATTTTAATCAAAATCTGGTGCACTATATTTTGATATTGACGTGTAATTTATTTGTACGTGTTTTTCTTACACAGATTTAATTATATGAAAATTCTATATTATCAAGCAGAAGTGAGAGTAAAATTTTTACATAAAAATCAGGTAATACAAATAAAGTAATTCATATAAAGGTAGGCAGCATAAATAAAAGATTAACAAAAAAATCTTATAAAAGCCATGAAATAAATTTATATGTGAAATAAAATTTTTTTATGGTTGTATATTTAATAATTTAAAAACTTCCTATAAAAGCAAGTAGTGAAAGTAAATGTGTCTCATATTCTTTAGTTAATTATAGCATATCTTCAGCGAATATAACTTTAATTGATAACCATTTATTACTTTTTGTTATTTATAAACAAAATAACTTATATTAAGTTACAATAAGAATAAAACGACTTTTGGGCAAGAATTAAAAAATTTATGCACTTTTATTTTATTTTATTTATTTCATTTTTAAAGGGGTACAATTTTGTAATCGAATTTTCATTCTTTTCTCGATATGAGGTTCCGAAGTTTTGTACACGCCACAGTGTTTTGGGTTTGATGGCAACATTTTATTTAAGTAATTTTAGAACTTAATTTTCAGTTAATCGATTAATTAAATTAAAATTTGATTTTGCATAAGTGGCACCATCTAGTTATGAATTTGTGAAAAAAAATTGATTTTACAAATCTGTGATATTTATTGAAATGAATTATAAATAATGACTAAAAGTAGGGAATAACTAAAATAAAAAAAGCCAGTCAATGATTAAAACAAAAATATATTGTTCTGAAATTTATCATTTTTAACCTTGATCAATAATTCTTCTATAAACACTCATTTAAATTCTTTAAGTTCTAAACTATCTTTTTTAACATAACGCTAAAGTAAAAAAGAGAGTCCAAAAACTGAACATGGATTTAACCTTATTTAATTCAGCTGTCGGATTATTTAATGCAGCGTGTAAAAGCTGCGCTTTTCTGCTTGACAGGGCGACCTGACGTTGTAGTGATTCGGATAAAACTAACTGAGGATATCGGTATCGGTACCACTCACCTTCTGCTGCATTTACCTACTAAGCCAACGCGCGCCCAATTCTAATCCCAACCAGCTGTCAAACGGCCATCTAGAATTACCAGTCTTCTCTGCGTTGTGTGAATTATTGAATTTTCACGCTATGTCCATCAGCTGGGACTGAAGAACCAGATGGGGCCTACGCAAGACTTGAAATTGGCTGTTTGCTTGCCAGTGAATAGTAGGTATCTCGTAGGTTGGGCATCAGAATTCCTTGGGACCAGTTTTGCCATTAAGCCACCTTAGGTGCTCGCCTTACAACGAAGTTTTTTGTTTGTCTATTGAACTTCCGCTCATCATAATAAGTTTCCTGTTGCAACAATATGAATTTAAATCTATATATAGAAGTAGTTATATGTTTGTTAAGGAATTAATGAGGTATAAAAGCCGTGTTAAGGGATATTACTGAAAATGTTTTAGTTGAATTTAAATGTTTCGTTAATTCAGAAAATCCATTTTTAATAATATCAGATGTTTTAAATGGCTATATTGCATTCAATTATATTGATGATATATAATTATGTTGAACATATATAATCATACTGAACATATATTATATTGAAAACGTATACATATATTGAAGATATACAACTATACAGAACATATATACTTGTATTGAATATATATGAAAATATATGTATTGCTAAAGGAGTGCATAAATACCTTTTTTTGGCGGGCGCATATATTAAGGAGGTTGGTGGCAGGTACCAAACACTCTTATAGATCTTGTTTTAGTTAAATTTCTTTTAAAATTCTTATAAATTATTTTTAAAGTGATATATATTGTCTCATTTGTATATACAAGATGGCTGTGAAATAATTTCTTTTTGTGATGTGTTTGCATCGAAAATTAATAAACAGGATGAAATAAAATTTTGAAAATAGTAAGTATGGAGAGATGAATTACGTGCGCCCGCCCGCACGCACGCACACACGCAAAGTATCCGAAGTTTGCTATTGAGTATTCGTATTATTTGCAGTGTATTCGTGTTTTACAATATATTCAATAGAGACAAAGCTAAATTGATATACTATTTTACTGCATCAATTATAAGTTGATACTGATACTCAATTTGCCCGATGCTTTTTATCCAGTATACATCTAATATTTTATCTGATACTTTTGTACCTGATACAACCAGTGACATATTTTTTTCTGCATCGAAGTGAAATATTTGAAAATGTTGCACATGGATCCGAAGTCTTAAGTTGATTAATAAGTTTATGTTCTGCGTTTTTAATACTATCTAGGCATTTTTCATTTCATCCTTTAATGAAATTTTGCATTAACAATTTTCATGCATTCAGTGCAACAGTTTCTCTCCCGGTATTATTATGATATCTCTCGTATTATTGACTTTTGTTACCAAATATATTTGCAAGATTCTTATTCCTACACTTTTGACAGTCGGCCTATGAAATTTGATTTCATTCCATTAATTAAAATTAACTTAGACGCCTCCAAATAAGAGAAATTTATTTTATGGTCTTTCTTTATATTCTGTTATAATCTTTCGTTAATTGTTGTCATTGGTTGAGTTTAACATTATGTTGCGGCTAATAGAAATTTTATTCGATCAGTGCTAACCTGGATTGATATAGTATTTTACTATATCAGTTATAAGTTAATACTGATACTCACTTAACCCAATGCTTTTATCTAGCATGCATTTAGTGTTTTACTTGGTAATTTTGTACCTGTTACTGCTAGAAATCTTTTTTTTTCTCCATCGGAATAAAGTGATTCTCATACTTGTTCTGAGACTGATAGCTGATAATACAATTGATTATAATCGATACTAATATGATTCCAAATTGGGAATTCACTCATTTGGAAGTAATATTGTTATCGATGGGCTTTGACTGTGATTGATGTATGAGTGAGAAAAGGAAAAAGGTTGTCTTGTTAATATAAATAGTAAATGAGAAGGTAAGGATTCTTCTGTTTAATATAGCCTTAATATAGGCAGTAATAGCTAGGGCTGAAATATGTACGATTAGAAACTATCGCGTATGCTCAAAGCTTTGGTAGAGGTAGGATGACTTAATAAGCTCTAACCAACTACTAGTTTGTGTCAGATTAATACGAAGATTGGAAATTTAATAATGGCAATTATTTATTTAGATGCAATATAAAAGCGATTCATGTCCCTATGATTTACAGTCCTTTAATATAGTCGCCAGCATTGTATACAACCCGTTTCCAACCATGTGGAAGTCGCAGAACACCTGTAGCAGTGTCTGTTCTGTTGATAGTTCGAATGGATCGGTCTACTCCTGCAAGAATCTTTGGATGGTCTGCTGTGGGGGAACGTTATGCTTTAGGATGACACCATCATAGTCATACACGAGAATCAGTATAACTTTCACATTGCTGGGGTTCTGAAGAAATTTCGAACGTCTTGGTGACCCTTAATGACTCCATTCGTTTGATTGGCGTTTCAATTTTAGCGGGGTATGATTTGGCCCAAATCTCATCCAGTATGATGATACTGATGCACAGCCTCTACTGATGCACATTCAATTTTTATCCAGCTTCGTTGTTCTTGTTTTGAAAACATCCTGATAACACTTACTTTAGACCGCAACCCAATACAAGAATCAGTTCTTCTCGTCACTCCGCATGCACTTGACTTAGAAAAGATGAGACTTTTTGCTAAGAAGTAAGGTAGGTATGTAGCTAACGTGTGTTATACGTGACATTGTTTGGTTTGGTTATGTGGCGTTTTTACAGCAGTGTTGCCACTATTAAAGTTCCAACCCCCGTGTATAATCCCCTGAATGGAAATAAATGAGTTCGTGGCGATTACTAACGGAATCCAAAAACTTATATTTAATCCTTGTTTCTTTTAGTCTGTATCAGTTTTATGTGTCTTATATTTTACCGTGCCTGACACTTTAATACAAAGAATGAGATTTATGCACTATCATATAACTCTAAATAAGTCTCAGAATCTCTTGTGTCAGTCCAAAATAATTTGCATTCAAAACGGTGCATATAATAGAATCGTGGAAGTATAGGAAAAGTTGAAAGGAGAATACTTGCGCTATCGATTGAAGACGATTAGAGTTCTAAAGGATACCAAACATTGTAAACATTATTTCTTATAAACGATATTGGTGCAAACTTTACGCTTTGCAGGAATCTGTTAAATAACAACCGAAATGATTTCACAAATTTATAATAATTTTTGTAAATCTTTTTGTTGAAATAAAAGCGCTATTATATTATATATTTTTTATATTTAAATATATGCTATATTTATCCATTCATGTTATAATATATACAAATGTAAATCAATCTTTTAATACACTCTTTCTGAGGTCTATCGGTTATACTTTTTTACTAGCATAAACTTAAGGACAATTTTCTTTTCATTTCATTATTAAATTTATTATTTCCTTTTCTTTTCTAACAAAATCATAAAAAATGGTTTATTTTTATTCTTTTTTAAGAAAAACTTAATAGTATCAATTTTTAACCTCGAAAAATCAGTAATACATAAAAGAACAGTACGTAAAGGTATCTAGACTGAATAGTTTCAATATTCAACATCGAAAATCAGAAAAAGAATGCGTA
Source organism: Argiope trifasciata (assembly GCA_026543055.1). Lineage (NCBI taxonomy): Eukaryota > Metazoa > Arthropoda > Arachnida > Araneae > Araneidae > Argiope > Argiope trifasciata. Next base: position 1,391,838 of record JAPMOQ010060822.1, read on the forward strand.
AAGTTGTTATGTGGATTCATAGAGATCAAAGTCCCTATCAATATATTAATAAAAGAAAAGGTTGAAATTTATTAAATTAAAAGATTTCTCTTTTTTGATCTATTGAAACTCGTTTGTCATTCCTTCTTTTGCTTTTAATTTAAGTGGATCGATTCACAGCGTTGAATGCAGTGTTTGGAACAAGATCTCTGATTTTGGAAAGATGCCATATAATTCACAGAAATTTTTATTTTCGAAAAAACTGATGTCCAATTGATGTAAAGTTATTGATATTTGACTTAACTCTTCCGAAATTAATTTCATTGAAAAATAATACTTGGAATGCATTAAAATAATGAAAAGTTTTATCATGCTTAAGCCTCGTATTTGTTATGCATAGATTAAATAAATGCATTTGTTAAGGTGTACCAAAGATTAAATTTAACGCAGGATTTGAATTTGCTACCATTCGTAAAATAAAATGTTGGCAACTCTATTAAAGAAACCATCTGACATCCAGGGTTAGCAAAAATACAGAAATATGCGACAGAACAACTTTTTAACTCAAAATTTGTATTGAATAAAAAAACACAGTGCTTTTTAAAATATTTAAATTGTTATATTTTTATTGATTCGTAAAGTATGTAGGATAGGGTTATGTGTGGAATAACACATAACGCAAATGGCCTCCTCGACTTTACTAGCGCATACGCACTTTATTTGTCGAAAATTTCCATAATTATTTTTCATAAGTGCGACAAGATTTCGTTCATGCAGCGTTGAATTTCCTTCTTCAATGCACGCGTGCTCGTGGGCGTTTTGGCATAATTTGGCTTCAAACAGCTCCATAAAAATCCAAAACACCCGATCTTGGGGGCCAATTTTCGAATTTTCAAACTATGATCGCCAGACTTCCATTGTTTTTGAAATATTGTTCAACAATGAAAACTCTTTGTTCTATAGTGTAACATGCATTTTTACTAACCCTAAACTATCAGCTGCCAAATGAAATTTTAAAAAGTTTGTCAGACTTTAATGCGAGAAAAATGGCAAATTCAAATCTATCATCAATTTTTGGTACAACTTTTACTTTTGGAATCAAGCGATTTTGCTCAAAAATTCTTAAAATAAAACTTGATCATTCCATAGTTAATTGTGTGACAAATATCTGTCATGCCACGCTTGTTACTTTCAATTTTCTTAGTTCACTGTTAACTGCGATATTTACTCAATTTCTTGAAAATTTCTGTAATAAAAATCTGAAATCTACCCATCTGTGGTTGGTTTTTGAATTGTCGTTTGTACTTTTGGTGCTAAACAATATCGAATTTAATTAAATACTGACGTTGTATTAAACATTACATGTTATATGGCATTTAAAACAATATGGAGACATAAGAGGATAACAACAACAGCTTAGTGTTTCGATTTATGTGACGCATAACTATAGAGATAGTAGACTAATTATGGTATGTAAAAATAATGTTTGTAATGGTGAAGGTAAAATAAAATAAAACGAAAGGAAATAAACCAACAATTAATAAATGAAAGTTCCCATAATTCGTGTGAAAATTGAATACTACGTACATCCATAAGCTGACTTATTAGTTGTGAAAAAAGAAAGTACCAAGACCTTGAAATTAAAGCAGTAAAATATTTCAAGTCTTTCTCGTTCTCTGAACTTCCATAAAGAACATATATGTCTTACTACTGGGGGGTTATAAATAAACTTCCCCTCTAAACAGCTTCCTGCAATGCAAACTCATGAACAGATTGTAACAAAATTTGGTAAACACAAAACAGCGTTCTCGGAATTTAGGGAAAAAAAGCTTAAAAATGTCTACTAGAGGGCGTCTTTTCCGGAAAAATATTGAATTTAACACAATAAACGACCAAAACGGAGTACAGAAATAATAATTACAAGAATTATGATTAATAAAATGTGAAACCTGGAAAAGCCGTTAGTTCTAGCTAAAAATATCGAGATTTGCATGTTTGCGAAGAAAAGGAAGCTTTATGCAAAACAGGTCAAGGTAAGAAATGTTTGCAGTCGTTTCCATATTTAATGCCGATGTTTACAGCTGTAATGATGACGGTATCTTGCCGCGACGGTGTTGAGACGACTGAATGACTTACATAATTCCATAACGCTTCAGATGCAAAGTGTCTCATTTGATCAGTTACGATCTGCTATTGAACACACTTTCCATAGACTGGACATTTTGCAGATGAATGGTAGTCACATGGAGCACATTTCCCTACATCATCCTGGACACGATTAACAACTGCTGCAGTTGTGCAATTTCGTCTTAATCTCTTCTCGTTTCTGCAAACTGAACTGTGTTTTCCCCGCTCAAACAGCGTACTGCTGTTTTTTCCTTACCTTTACATAATATGGTTCGATAACAAAGTTATCAGAAAATAATCAAAAAAAAAAAATGTTAATATTGATACTGTATTCCGTATTGGTCAATGAATTGTTTTTACGGAAAGAGCTCCCTCTGGCTGACAACTTGGAAATAATCTTTTTTTCAAGCACTTTTGTGAATGCATCTCATGTATAGCTTACACACAGGATTTTGTTGCAATCCCTTCATCCGTTTGCATTATCTGGTGTTGTTTACAGGGGAAGTTTCATTATAACCACCCTGTATATTAATAACAAATATCGCAATAAATCTGATGCAGCTCCAGATGTTTTACTGTATGTGGTTTCATTTGAAGCTGATTTTATATTTCAATGATATAAGACTAAGGATTGCATTGAAATTGTTTTCCATTTGAATTATGAAATTGGATTATCATCTATACTTATAATAAAGCTCAATGTGTGTGTGTGTGTGTGTTGGCGCTCTACAGTCCAGAACGTTGGACCTACAACTACCAAATTTGGTACATGTATACCTTGGAGGTCCGGAATGTGCACCTCGGAGCCCTCTTTTCGAATTTTTAATTAGAATTTGAATTAATTAAAATTTAAGCGAAATTTCGACGTTTTTCCGCTCTAACTTCCGAAAATATGATTGCATAAACATGATTTTTACATCAATTTAAAGATAAAAAAATTATTTTTAATTTATAACGTAAGCTTCTATTTTTAACGAATTTTTAAAGAAATATTTTAACCATGTTTTTAGCACGTGACTGGATAAAATAAAAGAATGCCGGAAGTTCGAATAAAAAAAACTATCATCACAAAATAAATCTAAAGATATGCAACTTTTAACACGTGACTGGATAAAATAAAAGAAATATAAAATGTGATATTTTCTTTAAAAAATAAATGCAAAGCAAAGGATTCTATGATCGTTTGCGGTATCTATATTGACATATTTATGTAATCGTTTGCAATATCTGTATAATTAATTTAATACTTTTTTTCCCTTTCTCACTTTCTTTAAAAATACATATTTAATATTTGGGCAACATCATCGAAATTTTTTTTATATTTTGGAAGCATAACCGATGGTTAAAACTGACTGATTTATAAAATTAATGAATATTATTAGGAAAAGGTGTACTTTTTGAACTTTCCGTTCATCATCTTAAAGAAAATATTTATTTCAGGCCAATACATGCCAGGAATTACTTCAAGGCTAATGAATATGTGATTTAATTGAAAACTTTAGAACGCTTTACTCATGACGAACCAGTTGGTCGCCAAAGGCGGCTAGTATACAATAGCTGTAAGATTTTATTATAATTTAATGCGAAATTATTTCAACGTTCTTTCTTTATTAAGCAGCTAATATAAAACGATAGGGAAATATTTTTCTCGCATATTCTCTCATAAAGAAGCCATCTCTAATAACGACATACGTGGTACTAGAGTTATGAAATATTTACTTTTCGCGTGAATTTATCATTTTAACTGAGTCTTTCTTGTCATTCTTGGTGAGTCTTTTGGCGATTAATCTTTGGCAAGGAGTTAACAGCATCAGAAAACCGAAATTTTGGGTCAGACATGTTTTCCTCCATCGATTGAAATAAATGTTTGACACAAATTTACACTTAACTATAAGTTTTGTGATTACAGAATCTATACCTAATTTCATATATTTAAGTCATTTTGTTTTTGAGATATCGCTCAAAAACACAATGACATCCTTCTGAAAGTACAGACCAACCGACGGTCAATTCCTCGTTGGATTTGGCTTTGAATAGTTGTCTAAAATAAACATATTGCTAATATGTATACCGAATTTTATCGATCTAGCTCCATTCATTTTGTTGTTAGCGTAAATGTAATCCAATAGCCAGACAAACGAACTTCCTGTGATAAGATTTTACTTAAAATTTGGTAGAAATCTGCAAATTTCCTATTAAGACCGTAGATAAAATTTCAACCGTCTACCTGAAAGTGTTTATGAGTTATCGTTATCACAGATTAATAGACAGGTTTCTTCACTATAGATGTAAATAATACCAAATTTTGAATATCCACAAACAAATAGACAGACATTTTCCAAAAATGTATTTTTCGAACTCAAGGAAGTTTATAACACTTAGATTCGTCAAAATCTCTTAATTTTTTTTCTGATTATTTTATTTTCTCAATATTACGTGTACGAGAAAAAAAAGTATTAATTTTTTGGAAACTGGTGATATTCCAATTCCAAATCCGAGATCTATAAGTTTTAGCAGGCGAATATTGATATAGATGACAATCTATAAGTTAAAAGAAAATATAAGTTGAAAATTTTTTGTTTGTTTAGCGAAGATGCAGGTAGAGTGGTTTACTTATTTCATGTTATTCGCATGAAACATTTTGAACCGAATGAATTTTTAATTACATATACGTTATATTAACTTCAGATCTTCACATTCGATTACTCCTTTTGTAACCTTCAAGTCTGCTGTTATATATATTAAACGGCATCGTTTTCTTTCCAATCTTTTTATAGCAGTTGTTTTGTAGACATAAATCTAAATAAGCGGTTCTTTTCTCTTACTCTCATCGGAAAATAAACCGGTTTCTTGGCAATTACTTCTAGACGAAGATTTATGATGCAACTTGGGAAAAATTTCATAATTGTCCAAAAGTGAGAGGAAGTTAGCGTTTAAGGCATTTTGTTTGGTTTGATATTATTTTTTTATTTAGTGATTTCTACGCTTTATATAAAATTGCAAATGGTTTATGAAATTTCGAAAATATTCACGTTAGGTTTTATCCTCCACAATTCTTGCGCAATTGTTGAACACTTCTGAACAATGGTTAGAGTAATTTCATTTGTTTGATGATAGTTATTTAATAAAATTAATAATAATTAACATGTGATTACGCTTTAATGAGATTATGTTATTGAACTTTTTTGAAAATTTTTTGTTTTGAAAATACTGTGGCTTAGAATTAATTATCAGAACGAAAATCAGTATAAATATGGCCGGTATCAACAAGCATAGTAGATTAACTCCTCTATTTTAATTTTAAAATTTGCTTTTAATTATATTATATATGTGTTATTACTTACGGCACTTTTTAAGCCCGCTGACAATTATCTGTCAGCGATTTAAGCCGAATGAGGGTCTATTTTTTTTTCAGTAGCGCCAACTAGGACCAAGAGTACGACTTAGTTACTTAAGTCGTCACATTTGCTTGCATAACCCCTTTTTACAGAAGGGGTTGGATATTCACACACCTCGCAGAAAGAACACAGAACAACCTTGCCCGATCCGCCAACCGACATGCTGTCTCTATACCAGGAAACCGGCGAACTACACTATAATCAGTGATAAAAAGCACATTAAAATGTATTTAATAACATCTCAACTTGCATGAATATTAATCCAGTAATAAAAACAATGAAAAATATTTTTTAAATATGCTTAGTATTCATCAAAAAAGTATTTAATTGAAAAAGAAAGGCAGAGTTGGTATTGGCATAATCGAAAAGCTTATTTTTGAATTTTAAATGGCATAGTTATATTTTTTTGTGCTGTAATACGTTTTAAAGTTATTATGGAAACACCTATGAATTGTAATTAATTTTTACTTAGAAATCTGTACAAAATTTCGATGCTAATTTCTTATAAATACTTATTATTAAGGAAGTAATAAAATTCAATGCAAATTTAAATAACTGCCAAATTTAGTATATCGATATACTATTTTCTGTCATGTTGCTTATTTTGAGTGAATTATTCATAAACGTGTAACATAGTACAATTTGCTGGTATTATACCAGTCTATAAACATTATCAAGATAAAATTTAATTTCGGATAAAAAAGTACTATTATAAACTTTTGGGTGATTTATATTAATGGTAAATTTACCACAAATGGATGTTACACTGTTATTTACATTGCTATGAATGTATTTATTTTGTATATTTATGTTCATTAATTCATAATACATTTTAGTCCATGGCAATAGTTTCAAGTAAAATTTGTGGCATATTCTTCCCTAAAGGTCTTATCCCTCACCCTTAACTTAAAATTATGCATCTTATTTAAGAATACGATTCTCTAGCAAGGAACTATCAAAAACTAGTTACGAATAATAATCTTTAGGAGGAATATAGCATTTTTTTATGTATCTGTCGGGCGAATTGGCGATATTGGATGTCTTTTTCCTGTATTGTATCCTAAATTTAATAAAAAACTCATACTGAATTGATTTATGTCTTTGCGGTCAAAAATTATCGCGTTTACATATGTAGGAAGTATAAAAGTATAGATAGATGGTACTTTTTGACAGCTTTAATTCAAAATTTGGCATGAATATGTATTTTAGGTGCTAAACCTTGTGCGCAATTTTTTAATTTAGTTCTTTATGTTTTTAAATTATTAAATTACCTTGCACTTGAACCACCAGAAAGAATTAAATGGATTTGGTTCAAAATTTGACAAAATATAAAAATTTCCTTTGATGCTCTTATGCCAAATTTATCCGTCTTGCACAAAATATTTTTGAGTTAACATTTTTACAGGCAAACAGACAGATAGATATAATTCCAAAAATATTTTTTTTCGAACTCAGAGAGGACTTTAATATGCAGATTTATCAAAATTTTGAATTTGAATTTTTCGACGATTGCCATTTATTCTGTAAAAACGAAAGTAAACTAGCAGGAGTGGTCAACCTACGACTTTCTTACGTTTTTGAGTACCATGTTTATCAAAGTACATACAAACGACAGTCAACCCGTGTTTGGATTTAGCTCAAAATTTGACAGGTGTCTACGCTGTAAATATTAAATAGCCATACTGAATTTTATATATTCAGCGTTCTTCATTTTGTAGTTATCGTGTTAAATTATATTAAAATACCTTTTTAACTTCATCTGAACAGATTTTCGAACATTATCTATTCAGCGTTTTTT
>JAPMOQ010060822.1:1410756-1432579 GCA_026543055.1 Argiope trifasciata
TATATAAAAAATTTGTAGGATTTTTATAAATTATACCTTGATATAGGATTATTTCAATATATACAGTAAAAGATCCTTATTCGTGCTTTCTTCATTCGAGTTTTCACTATTCGCGGATTAAAAAAATGACACCCAATTACTATATTCGCGGCTAAACATTTCTCTATTCGCGGATCTAATAAGTGCATAATAATACTAATCCAATAGGTATCTAACCCAATATCCTTTGTAAATGCCGTCAAATGAACTCATAAAAAAAGTAAAATTGATCTTATTACAGCATCGTCTAAAGTATGTTGTTAAATGCAAACTGCAAACATAGCCGAAATCGCGAATGGAATAGGACGAGATGGGTTCGAACAGATAGAATCAAGTGACATTCAGGAATGGCTTGAATCGCAAAATGAAGATCTGACTGAAACCGATTTGGAGGAAATGTTCAATTTACAGCCCATTGAAGAAGAGGCTTCAACAAGCACTGGAAACGTGACATTTCATTTGAAAAATCTTAGTGAATGGCAAATGAGCTTTGCGATTTCTTTATGAACGTCTATGGAACGAAGTCTTATTTTTAAGAGGCAAATTGCTAATGCGACTGCTGCGCATCAGTCTGAATGGAAGGAGGGTTTAAAAACTGCCAAGAAAAAATTACAAAATTCTTCAAACTATTGCCTAAGCCTCCAATGTTCAAAACTCCAATTAAATTGATTTTTTATATATTTGTGTTTTTTTAAAAATTTTATCATCTAGGAACGTATCCCCTATAATCCCATATAAATGACCATTCCGTATTCACTGTTTCTGTATTTCTGCGGCATATTTATGTAACATATACCCCGCGAATAAAGAGGTTTTACTGTATTGCAAAGACATTTATAATTTTTTTATTTATTAAAACCACTTACATAAGTAAACTTATGTAAGTGGTCATTATGGATACTCTTGGTAGCTCAAAGAATATCAAGGTGATATTACAATATCTGCTGTTTTTTTAATAATAAATGTATCTCTCAAAATGTGTACATATTAGAGTTTAATGGCTATTTGCAGAAATGCATTTAAATTATACATTTTCTGAGATGAAAATATGTTTAAACATGGCAGAAAAGTGCATAAATGATTTCTATTTCTAAGCATTGATAGACAAGATACAAACTTAAGATAAAGCTAAAAACTACCGAGAAGTATTTTTTTACAGATGTCAAATATTATACATGTACAAACACCTGCCCGCGTGCTTTGAGAATGGCGTTACGAATGTAGTCCTTCATTTTGATTTATTTCTCTTATTCATTGTTTGGAGAATGTGCAGCCGTTTTTGAAAAGAAGTGCTTGATTTTTTTTCAAATAGTTTTTTTTATCATATGGTGTAAACAACTTTTATTTGAGAACTACAAAGTTTACAGATTGCATATTCTTTTCGTAAATAATTTTTGAAAACTATAATTTTTACAGATTGCATAATCTTTTCATTACGAATTTTTACAGATTGCATTATCTTTTCGTAACGAATTTTTACAGATCACCATATTCTTTTCATAAATAATTTTTTTTTAGAAAGAAACAATTTGTTTTAAGGATGTTTAAGAAAGAACCAATTTTTTATTTTAAATCTGTTAATACAGGTTTTGAATTATTTCTTAGCCTATCTCTAGTATTTTACTCTAGTAAATTTGCTAGTCTGATTCCTTTTTGTTTTCGAACTCAACTTTTTAAAAAAATATTGGAGACCGAATGAAGATTGATCAGCGAAATTTAATATTCTATCATTTTTATTTTGTATTATATTTCAAAGTGCGCTATACTGAAACTGTTTTGTTCATACATTTACGAATAATTTTCCGTTGTAAACCGTAAGAAAGAATAGCTTTCTTTAAAAAAATGCATACTCAATTTTCTTTTCATGTTTAACCGAAATCTTTATTATCAGTTTTGTTTAATTTTTATTAAAAAAATTGAGCACTTAGAATATTTCAAAAACTTTAAAATCTGATTACAATAATATTTTGAGAAAAGACATTAAAATGTATTTTTTTTCTTTTTTTATGCAGATTGTTCAAATATCACTTTATCGAACAATACGTTTTAGAAGACTATTTTAGTTGAATATAAACATATAAATTAGGTGATGAAACGATAAAAATAAAATTATATATTTTTCCTCCGTTTTTACTTATTTCAAAGTCCATCGTCCACTTAAGCTAACTTTCGGATTTTTCTGACTCCATTTTATTTTCGAACTTACTCTTTTTAAATCAACGGAAACTGAATGAAGATTAATATTAGAAATAGTTGAAAATAAGAATGTCGGTTTATAAGTTTATGTTTTGTATCAAAATACTGATGCTTATTCTTTTTATTTGAGCATCAACAAAATAATATTTTCAAAAAAAAAATATTTTTTAAAAATTATTTGGAACATGCAATTTTTTTATTTTACAAACCTCCCACTATTTCTTTAATGTTGGAATAGAGAAATTATGATGTTAAAATGTTTATATGAAAGGAAATCTACTGTCTTTCATATCTCAGTGAATAATCTCATTTAACGTAGGTTTAAAATAGGATGATTATATTGCCATTCTTCGGTTTTACTTATAAAAAAAAATGAATTAAAAATTTCCACTTCAGCCAGATTGGTCGGAAACCACCTTCCCAGATAATATGAGCGATCTAGATATTATTTTTTGAGAAACTTATTATATTTTATATATTTTCTCTAAGAGTAGAAGCTAAAAAAATAAAGTTCGATATCATGTTTGGGAGATTTGAGTAGGATAAGAATTTCCAATTTATTTTCTTCCTGCTCAGCTGCTGAAATTGAGTTTTCAGACTGACAAGTAGGATCGGCATTCCGTGGGAAGATGGTGCAATTATTTCAGCACTAGAAGAGGGGGAAATGCGTCGTGATTATTGAATGAATGAATTTTGGGGTTTTCACGATTATTTTAAAAAGTAGTTTCGGTCTTCTCTTGTTCTTTTCTGAAAGTTTTGGTCTCTTCCTTCCATGTATTTTAATCTCAAAGTACAGAAAAAATATATTTAGAATAAAGGAAACTTTATTCTAAATAATAATAATTATTCCATTATTATTATTATTTAAAAAAAAATATTTTTATCAAGTTTGAGTTAATGTTATGTTATGTTTCATAATTGAATAAAAAAAGCAGTTGTTAGCCACTCATTATATTTACTGCTTACGTCTATAAATTTTTACTATTTTTCATCTGTATGTTATATCTTCTGTATCCATATATAACAACAAATTATAAAGATTTAATCCTGCCAAAAATTAATAATTTAGATTGATTGTAAACATTTGTGTATTTGAATCTTTTATAGAGATGATGAATATTATTTCCAAAACAAAATACTTTTTATTTTAATCTTCAGATATTTTTATTCAAATCCCAATTTAAAACAACTTCACTATAAAGAATTTGCGAACTTACGTGTTTTGCAACCTTGGGCTGTACACATTATGAAGCTGTTCCTTTAATTGGCTGATGTTTAGTTTCGCATTTCAATACATTTTTAACATGATAATGGCTTATTTTATGCTAATTTATTTTATTAATTTTGAGAAAAGTTATTTGTTTTGAATTATCTTTTATGATCTAAACTGACAGGCATTTCTTATTGCAAATATTTTTAAGCAATGCTTATAAATATTCTTATAACCTAAGTAAGTCTCAAGTGACAGAGAAACATGGCCAGTTATACTTGATGAAGAATTAATGGTCCCTAATATTCTTTATTAAGAATTTTTATTCTTTGTAAATTTATTTATTTAAAAAGTTGAGAAATAAAATTTTATATTTAATCTACTTGAGCTCTCTTTCAGTATAAAGGCTCTAAGAAGCTGTTTTGTTTGCTAATTGAAACCTGTATTTGACCCAGTTTAACCACTGGATCAAAGTCAGTTGAAAAAGAATTAAAATAAACGAATAACGGTTAAAATATTTTTTTAATGTATGTTTAAAAGGATTTATAACCTTTTATGTTCTGTATTCCTTTTATATGCAAAAAAAAAATCAATAAAATTTAAATTAACATCTCGTTTTGAAGATCCGCCAAGGCTTTTTAGAACGGAGATTATTTTAAAAATTTCCTCTAAGATCATCAGCTATTAATATGAAACATATAAGACGGGAGCCTCAATATGAATCAAATTAAATAAATAATATTGTTGTCATAAAAATACTTAAATAAAAATGTAGATTATAATTAAATTGCAGTGAATTATTTCACTTGAAAAAATGATATAATTTCTAAAGATATGTCGCTATTTGATTTTCAAATACAAAATTCTTGTTTTTTTAAATAAAAAATGAATTTCATTTAATTTTTAACTTTTAATCCATTGTTGTTTTGAAGAACAATAATTGACACTTTCATAGCTGTGCATTGTATCTTATGTCCATGCTGTGACTAATTTAGGCATTTTACAGCCCTAGGCATTCTGCGTTTTGGGGTTTCTTCTTTCAGTAAGATAATCAATTTATTTTCCTATTTCAACACTTTTTTAAAATTTGATCAATACATGATATTAATGATTTATTTCAGATTACATTTCATTTCAGTAGCTTTATACAATTGTATATGCTTTTTTTGAAATTTACTATGATTCACGACTACACGATGTCCGTCTATATTCACGATTTTATTTTAACCGAATCTTGTTGTATATAAATATTGTAATAATACATGGATATTTCGAAATAGATAGTAGACCGACAAGTTATGCTTGGCAGATATTCAGTGTTATCTTAATATTTCATCATTCTTAGAATTCTGATTTTTTAAAGAAATTATTATTTGACAAAACGTACTTTATTTTTGGAGTTCTAACATGTTTCTAACCGACTTGTCTGGGGTTTCAATCAGTTTAATAGCCCCACGCATTGTTTTATGTACCTATATGGGGATTCACTAATCAGTAAATGAAAATACAATATTATATTAAATTTTTGTTCTGGTTTATAATATTATCACGTCTTTTAAACATTATTATTATTATTGCTCTTCTTTATAAATAACCTATGCAAGTGGTTTCTAAAGTGTTGCACTTTTCTGCTGGTCCCTTGAAAAACAAGAATAAAATTATATTTAAATTTTTCAATCTTGGGCTACTACTTATAATTTTGAAAGAATATCGGGCAAACGCATTATTTTCCATTACTCTTGCATCGATGGAACTCTTCTTGAAAGTAGGGCACACACCTCATTCAAGTAAATAATGAACAAAAAAAATAAAGCTCGAAGACGTCAGAAACTTTTTATTTTTCCAACACAAGGTTGTTAAAGTATAGCGGTTTCATTTAGTTTTTCCCTATTTTCCATTTTCTCTTTTTTGAAAGTTTTCGATTTCGATTATCTCAAGACTTATGAACACTCACAATCTATTGTGCAAAAGTTTTGCAAGCAATAATCGCAATCGTTATTGCCTGGTTCTCTGGAATGTTTCGAGTGATAAATTGTGTTTCGATATATTTTGCTCATAAATTGTTATATAGAATGCAGTTTTTTTTTAAAAGACCGATTGTCGAACAATGAAATGTTAGTGTCTTCGAAGAAGTTTTAGTTTCTAAAGTGAAGCCTGTAATGGGATTTTTTTTATTCAATTAAATTTTAATATTTCTATTGTGAAAATATTCTTTTGAAGAGAAAAGTTCTTGAATGTTGCTGCTATTATTTGTTTAGTACTTAGAAAATATTATCAGGATGAAATTAATATTTTCCGTTTTTTATATATGAAAACTAATAACTATGTTTTTAATTGACGCATATAATTTTAATAGTCAAAACTATGCCTTTTTCAGTAACTAGCTTTTCTATGCTATCAAACTACCATAATAGCTAACATTTACGAACTGCATTTTATTTCAACAAAAGAAAATATTATTTAAATTCAATTTAAAAAATAAAGATAGAGCGTTTTGACCAATTAGAAATGTCATGAAGGTGGCAAAATTATTTGGAGAATAAAATTTGAAAAATTATTCCAACTGTTGGTGATGGGCATTAAACAAATTTTCACTTCGCTATATCTTTGGAAATTATAGAATGATGTGGACGATATTTAATGATGTATCTAGGGCTTTTGCTGGTGTCCTGGCATAGGGGTATCTGCCTTCCCTGTGACTGGACGTCCCGGGTTCGGGCATGGTTGTTATCCTGTGTTCTATCTGTGAGTAGTGTGAATATACACCCCTGTAAAAAGAGGGTGTGCAAGCGAATGTGACGCATGAAGTAGCTAAGTCGTACTCTTGACCTTAGTTGGCGTAACTGAAAAAATAAGGGACGCTAATTTAGACTTAAATCCCGGACAGCTTTCTGTCAGCGGGCTAATAAAGTGTCATAAATAACAACAACAACAGCATCTAGAATTTTACGATTGTATATGAGATTTAAATTAACGAAATTGGTGCTATGATTTGATAGGAAGAGTTTTTCGTAATCTCCTTCTCTAGAGAATCTACAATGTATTTCTGTCATTGAAACTTCTTCCGGAATTGTAGGATAATGGAGGACAGACGACATCTGACGACCTAACATAGTGCCATGAGCATTAATCTATACTTATAATAAAGCTCAATGTGTGTGTGTGTGTGTGCGTGTGTGTGTGTGTGTGTTGGCGCTCTACAGGCCAGACCGTTGGACCTACAGCTACCAAATTTGGTACATGTATACCTTGGAGGTCCGGAATGTGCACCTCGGAGCCCTTTTTTCGAATTTTTAATTAGAATTTGAATTAATTAAAATTTAAGCGAAATTTCGACGATTTTTCGCCATAACTTCCGAAAATATTATTGCACAAATATGATTTTTATATCAATTTAAAGATAAAAAAATTAGCTTTCTAATGGTATCAGTTTTTTTAATTTATAATGTAAACTTCTATTTTTAATGAATTTTTTAAGAAATATTTTAACCATGTTTTTATCACGTGACTGGATAAAATAAAAGAATGCCGGAAGTTCAAATAAAAAAATATCATCGCAAAATAAATCTACAGAAATGCAACTTTCAGCACGTGACTGGATAAAATAAAAGAAATATAAAATGTGATATTTTCTTTGAAAAATAAATGCAAAGCAAAGGTTTCTACAATAGTTTGCAATATGTATACCATTAATTCAATAAATCTTCTTCATTTACGGTAAACTTGATTGAATTTTGACAGGATATGCATTGAAATCCCGACTTAATGGCATATTTATGTTATCGTTTGCAATATCTGCATTATTAATTTAATACTTTTTTTCCCTTTCTCGCTTTCTTTAAAAAAACATATTTAATATTTTGGCAACATCATCGAAATTTTTTTTAATATTTTGGAAGCATAACCGATGGTTAAAACTGACGGATTTATAAAATTAAAGAATATTACTAGGAAAAGGTGTACTTTTAGAACTTTCCGTCCATCATCTTAAAGAAAATACTAATTTCAGGTCAATCAATGCCCGGAATTACTTCAAGGCTAATGAATATGTGATTTAATTGAAAATTTTAGAACGCATTACTCATGGCGAACCAGCTGGTTGCCAAAGGCGGCTAGTATAAAATAAAAAGATAAGAAATATCACTGCAGTGGTTGGGTTGAAGGATTCTATAAAAATTTGGTACCCATGTAAAATGGGAGTGAATAAGTTGTGTTTTGAAAAAAAAACACAACTTATTCACTCTCACAAAATAGAAGGTGGTGGAGCATATTCACCACAGATAACATACGTAAATTTTTATATGAAAGGAAAACTTTTGAAATTTGTTTGATGGTTGTATCTGATAAATTTAGAAGCAGGGTTCTTTTTCCGTAGAAAATATTAAATAAAGTCAAGTTTTTTTCTTTTTTCTAATTGTTAGGTAGTACTGATAACACTGACCATTGATAACATATCTGAAGATCGTAATTTACATTTGATTGAAAATTGACGAGATTAATCCAATGGTTGGAACTGTCTTTGCCAATTCTTTGATTTTTTGGTTTCGCCAATTATTTTAAATATGTGGATGATTAAATAAAGACTGCAAAAGTTTAAAAAAGAAATTAAACATGTTTTTAAAAAACGTAAGAATTCAATAAAATTCCTTCTTGCAAAAACGATACGACTTTTCTTTCTCTTTAAAAAGTAGGATTTGTCTTCATTTGTTGGATAAGTATCCATCATTTAAACTATAAATAAGTGATATAATTTTTTTAAAAAAAGTCGATTCCTACTTAGGTCAACAAAGAAATACATTTGTTACTTTTTATCAACTTACTTTTTATTATATTAAATAATTACTTTACTTAATTAGTTACTTTTTATTATATTAAATAATTACAATTAATATAAATATATCTGTACATATGTCTGAATCATAACATTAAGTGGTAACATAGAAAGCGAATTTCCACGCAATTCTCCATTTTTCTTTCCATATATGATGTTGGACTACAATTTTGTTTGTTGTTATTTATTCGCTTTCTTTTTTCGTTTCTAATTTATGAAGCTGATGGTTGTTTATGATTTCTCATCACGAGAATAGAACTCACATCTTTTACCTTCACTTGAAAAATGCTGAAATCTTTGCAATTTATTGATTGAACTACTGCCTGTTGATATCGGTTTTTATTGCAAACTGCTAACATTCTATTTAAGGTATTAAAATTTAATTAATTTTAATTACTGAATTAATATTTGAATAAAAAAAACTGTATTAGCACCAAGTGTCATCCACTACAAGTTTTTAAAAATGTATTTGAACTCGAGTGGATGAATAAAAAGTATTTCATTAACGATTGAAAATTTGAATAAGGTATATAAATAAATATATATAGGGTGAGTGTGAATTAATAGTAGGAATTAAAAAACACTAAAACAATGAAAAAGTAAAATTACAATAAATTAAGAAAAATAGCTTTTAAATCCCAACTTGGATAGCCATAATATTTTAAGAATCCCTAAAATACTCTTTTAAGTACCTGCTAACTAATATCTTAAACTGAGTAAACACAGAACTTTTCTAGTCTTAACTAGAGAACAATGTGGGGTGAAACACACTCCGCTGATTACAGCTTTAAACATCTACCGTCCTACTTCAATTTAGAACTTAATTACCAGAAGAATCTTGTCGTGACCGGCTCCTGCTGGGCATGCGCAATGAAGGCGTGTTCGAGCACATTAATGAAATACCTCTCGCTTTATAGATAACTTGTCAATGACCGCAAATTTATAGTGTACAGAAGGTATACTTATTTATTTAGCCGAGTAGAGATATCATCTTTTACCTGTCGAACGCTTAATTGTTGCTGTTCTGTGCTTAACGGCGGAAGGAATTCGCGTGCTTGTGCGATTCACACAGAAAGCTCGAAGCTAACAGGATGCGAAGAAGATTATATTAAATTTCCGCACTTTTTTAATGAAAGCATAAAAGGAATTGATGAAAATGGTATCTATTCTGTTGAGCGAATTGATAAAGATAAATGACTATTGATCTAAAAGGATGGAATATTTTTTAGAGCAATTTATTGTAATCTTTTGATTTCTGCAGATCAGGTGTGAGCAGATTTTTTCAGGGTAAGAGGCTACTTCTAATTTTTTTCAAGGTGTTAATTTTTTTCCAAGTGGTGTAGGTCTACAGAGTTTATTATAACTTAATAATAAATAAGGTATATATTCTTACCTACATAACTACAAGCATAATAATAATAATCACAAATATAAGTAATATCGAATGGTGCATTTAATATGAAATAATTCAAAATGGAATTTATTAAAACTAAATCTAAAATTAGTTGTCGTAGTTATAATTAGTGGAAGACTTCGGGTACGTACTACAATATCTCGACCTTTAGCTATTGACTGCTAATCTTACACTGAATTCTATGTGCCGTCTGTGAAACGAGAACGATATATTGTCTTAATTATATTCATCTTTAAAAATGTAGATTAACTCAGGTAGGTAAAATCAAAGAACGTTCTTAAATGATACGTTACTTATTTTAAAATTAAGATACTTTCATTAGATTCCAGAAGTTATTCTTAGGGTCTGAGCAATATGTGTGTGAGTTTTAAATTATGTCATTCTGAAGGAGGAAAGCGCTACCTCAAAAGATAAAGAGAATACAGTGTTCCGTAAATATGTTTCTTTTAATATGAGCGTCTTTGTTCATAGTAAAGGCTGTCACCCTAAATTATCTTGGTGATATACTGGTCGCTAGCGATTGAATTAATGCCCACCCATGCTGCAGATAATCATTTGCAAAATATAGTAGTGAAGGGAAGTGCTTCAAATCTTTTTTTTTTTTAATTCTGTTGATGTAGTACTAGAAAGAACACTATATTACCAAGCCATTCAAATCTAACTTTAAAAAAAGTTTTGTTGATGCAGTAAAAGAAAAAAATATAAAGATATTCTGAATGGGCATATATTTCTAAATATGATAGTTAAAAATATTCGCTTCAAATTATTCCCAAAGATAGAATAATTACAATCTGCAGAGCTTTCGTTTCTTGCATATATTCTGAAACTGAAAAAATGAATTCTTGAATTACAGTTGTTAAAGTTCTGCAGATAAATAAAAAAAAAAATCCAAAAATAACGCCGCAATATTTACTTTAAATATTCAGCCCAGGTGAAAGCAACGCAAGGTCTATTTTGTGACCATCATCGTTATTTTTGAACTGTTGTCGAATGACAAGGACTATCAGTAGCTGACATCCCCCGTCTCCAATCTTCCGCGCCACACCAGATGCTCACCAAGTTTGCTCATATGATGATCCTTTGCTGGAATCGGGACTCGAAACCGAAGCCTTCCAACTCCAAAACCGACATTTTACCAACAAGCCTCTGCTATCCGTATTTAAAGATTCTGTAATTAAATTTTTTGGCGAATTCTTCGAAAGACAGTTTCTTAATTAAATGTCATCAATGTTTTTCATGGTTAAACATTAAATTATATGTAAGAAAATGGATAATATGAAATCTTTATTTGTAATAGGGACATATTTAAAGCAATTCGAAAAGAAATGGAATTATTCTTGATAATTGATATTTTTCTGGGTATTTTAATAGCAACAACTTTGACTTCAAATAACAAGGGGAATTTCTTTTCAATGCCTAATTTATTAATCTTATAAAAGAAAACACGTAATATATATGTGAGTCATATTTTAATAGTTACGAGGTTGAATAGAAGACACTTTTGAAATTTTAAAACTTTGCCCTGGAGGCATAATTTATGTACAAAAATAAGTAGTAGGAAATATGTTCAATCTACATCGCGGCACAAGAGCAAAAGAGATCAAACCTTTCCTCTTTTTAAGTTTTGAAACTAAATTTTTAAAGGAAAGATCGATTTAGGATAGGGAAATTTAGGCATATTTAAAAAAAAATGTGCTTAACCATTAAGGATTTTTATCCCTTCACTAGGAGCTTGAGAAAATGCTGAATTTACAGTTTTCTGGAGCTCATTAATTACATAAAAGAGTAGGAAAAGGATCATTAAATAAGAGACAAATTTAGCATGAACTTAATATGGATTAAATTGAGATACAAATGAGGAAATTGGTTATTTAAATTATATTAAGAGATATCATTATGTATATATGTTTCTTTTACTGCAATCTCAGGGATATAAAGCCTCACTTTACTATTAAAAATAAAGAAAAATAACCTTTCCTTCTTTTCATGCACAGAACGATAACCAGTTTTAAGTCGGATCAATTTGATCATAAATTTATTTTATATTAGAATATATATGCATAAAAGCATCACATCATCTTTTTTTTATCCCTCAAATCAAGCCCTAATGAGAAATTTATTCGTAAATAATAACCTAAATGTCTTAATTTCTTTCTTTCTATAATAATAATAATATTTTTGCTCTTCAAAATTCATTGGTATAAATCAGCAAAGAATACTGCATCTCATTCATGGCAGTAAATTGTGCTCTTTGTTGCAGAAAAATGATGAGATGTATTATGTGTTATTTCTGTATTAATTTGTCATAACCTCTTGCGGCTTTCTTTGAAGCAAATCTTTTTATTGAGAACTCATCTTATTAAAATAAAGAAGGTTGACATAAATGGTGCCATTACTCCTAGGATCGCATTGTTTACTGAAATATATGCTTAGGCAATGAGATGGTATGAATGAAAACGGATATTCTTCTAAAGGTGAATCATTTCAGATCCATGTGTACAATAGAGTTTATTATTTTTTACGTTGAGATCTTTTTGTGTTTGATTTTATGTCTTCGTCTAATAATGATTTCTAAGAAAGTAAAAAAGATCCAGGGTAGAATAATGAGTTGATGAGTTGTAAACAATGGTATATTATTATCTAATTGCATTGCAGTATCATCTTTTTTTCTTCTTCTTCAATTTAGTCTCAATAACTTGTATACTACAGTAAAAATTCTTGGGACTTTTCCTTAATACGCCTTTGTTGTCGTTTAGGACTCGTCTTCGTGTAGGACATACGCTTTTCACTCACAAACTCCTAATTTTTGGCGTAAATGCGCCTGTGTGCAATAGCTGCCAAGTTCAATTTTCTGTTCACCATATTTTAATTGACTGCTCTATCTTTAATTGTTATCGTTTTCATTTTTTTCCTTGTCTTCAGCATTAGAAGACTTGGTGAGTGAAAAATACCACCCAAACAGTTTTAAATTCTTGAGTGCTATTGGCTTTCTTACTTGTATGTAGGCCTTTTATTATTCTGTCTGAGTTGCATTTTTCTTTTCACCATTGTTTCAGTTATTCGCTCTTAATGTTTAAGATGTTAAAGTCATTTTTACATAATTTTTTTGGAATTTTTTAAGAAAACTGTGATAGTTTTATAAATAGTTGTTTTTTAAAATGATTTTATACTTTTACTATTTGATTGGCGCAGTATGGCCAAAAATAGCTCTTGCGCCAAAAAACCCAAACAAAATCAAACTAAACCAAGCCGTTGTCATCGTTAGATTGCCATTTTACTTTGGAAATTGTCTTTAACAAACATTTTAAATCATACTAACCGCCTTTGGAGATCATTATTTTCACCTAGATTATTGATTTTATAGATTGTTAAATTATTAATGTGGGATGCCTTTCTTTAAACACATTTCAACTTATAATTTGGTACAACTAAAACATACAAATTCGATTAAACTACAGTTTATAAAGTGTATATATTGTCACAAAAGGAGTTTGTGCACAGAATCAGTGTGGCACAGAAATTAAGTACACGTTTGGGAAGCTCAAGGTCGGAGTTAGGAATCGCAGCCAAGTCGTATTAATTTAAAGGTGGAACTTTATTAATTTGAATTAGTCGTATAAATTTGAATTTTTTATTGATCGTTTGTTAATGTTCTAGAAGCTTTAGAACTTTCTATAACCTTCTTTATAATTCTAGTTTATTCTGTAAAGATATAAATTCTGTGCTCCACAATCAGAGGTGCAAATTCTTCGCTTGAGTTTTACGAGTTGTTTAAGACTAATAAATTTGATATAGTGTTACTTTTGTGACTTGTTATTCTTTGCATCTTCGTGACAATATTACAGAATAAAAGAGGAAATAAAAATCCTGCTATGGATTTAATGATTGGTCATGCACGTGCTCGAATGCTTTTGATGGAGAGTTTGAACTCCTTCACAGCATTTTAAAACATTGTTCCAGATATTGTATCAAATCGAATTAAAATTATTATTGATATTAAATTATACAAAATTGAAATCTATATCATTAAAAAAGTCGCTTTTTATTTCTTAAGGCAATATACAAAGCATTTTTTATAAGATAATTTTTCTGGAAGACATGAGTATCAATATCCATTGGCAATTTTAAGATTATAGCTAAACTTAAAATCAATAAACGACGCCGAAATTGAAAATTTTTGGAGCGAATTCTCTTTAAATATAATCATGACAATTTTTTTATTGAAACTTTAAAAACCATTTATTGACATTTCTAATATACACCCAGAATTAGAGGCTTTTTGAAAGTTTTTGGATAGTTGGCAGGATTTTGACGTGCTTGGCGAGAAACCGTCGATTACTTATTTAACAACAGTTAAGTATATATTTACGGTTCATGGAACGTTTTGTTCTTGATTTTTTAAAATATTTTCTTTTCTCTGACTGAATGTCCTCTTTGGTGATATGACGAACTATCTTCAATACACTTTTAATAATATTTTGCTCTTCCATTAATAAGGTAAACGAAGCATTTAATGCAGTACTGCAGTAAAAAAAAGTTCACTATGACTAAAGCAGTCTGAAATTTATATATTTTGTTTATATCTGACTTCTGCCATTCGACAATTAGTAATAAGCTCGATATATGTGCCTCGTACGTTAGCGTTTCCTATAAATAGATTTCAACATTGCAATTTATTACTATGTCTTAAGAAACCATCAGAGGGGAACACATTAAGGGTATAAATTTCCACAAGGATTTAGTTCCGATGTACCTCAAACTTAATATGTAGCACCTTAATCCTCTAAGCCACTGATGGGCATTAATTGCGAAGTAGCCGAGGTTTTGCTTTTCCTAATCTATATACCTCTGGTACATATCTGTATAATTTTAATCCTGTCTTTTCTAATTAATTTTGGATGATTTTACTATTAGTTAACTATTATCAAAGTGGATTTCGCAAACCAAACGGAAGGAGTTACTAAAACTTTTTACTACAACAGCATTGCAGATTTTTTTGAACATTTTCTATTACAGATGATGATCGATACCCTTTAAAATTATTTCGTTTTTTGGTTGCCAATAGGATATTTTTTGTTGGATATTTGTTGACCAGAAAAGAATTCTCAGAAACTTCTTCGAAAAAGTCCTTGGAAAAATTTCGCTTTAAAATGATGTATAGTCTTAGAAATGCTTAATGGATCGTATCGTTAAACATTGTATGTATCTTTTTCAAGATCAATAATTGTTTGATTAAGAGTTAGATGTCAAAGAACTCTAAGGTTGCGTAATGTCTTTTGATTTAACATCTGCATTTCCAAATAGAATCGATTATGAATTACGTTTGAAAACATAACTGTAAAAGTTTCAGAATATTTGAACAGTCTGGAAAGCTTGAATCTAATGATATTTGAATTAACATGCTTATCATTTGATTTCTCGAAAAAAAAATCGTACTCTGTAAATACACTGCTGATATATTGGAATTATACACTTATATTTAAAAGCTCTTAAGAAAGTGATCTTTTTTTGGTAAAACTAAGAGGCTTAGCTCCCTGCTCTCTTTTGTTCGTCAACTCCGATATAGTTCGATACTGTACGCATGCCCATCAGTTCCAATTAGCAGATTTTTAATCTTCACTGATCATTCGTTCAATCTTGGAAGTGTAATCTATTCGTGATGATGTCGTATCCGTGTTTTCATGGAAAGTTGGTGCTGTAACTTCTGAGGATACAGACCCCTGAGTACTCAGAGAGCAGAAGTCTGACTTCTAGCTCATATGAAAATGACACACACATGCAACCCCTTTTTACAGGGGGAATATCTACACACCTCACAGATAGAACACAGATGAAGAACAACCCTGACCGAACGGAGACTCGAACCCGGGACGCCCATATCATGGGGAAGACGGACTATCCCTATGCCCGGACGCCAGCTAATCTTCTCATGATGACTACATATGTTTGCCGATCAATTTATTTACAAATTTTAAATTTAAAGCTCCACTGTGAGAACATTAGTTGCATAAATCTCCAACATTTCCAACTTTTCAGTTTTGCCACCATCGTAGCAATATCACGATCTACTTTTCTTTTCACTTTGGCATATTGTCGCTCTGTCTGTCTTCACATTTTTTTGCTTAATCTGATATTTCTGATACCCCCTTATTATTAAAAAAGACAATGCTGTTTTAACACGTATTATTGCTTAGGCAATCAGACGATTGCTAGCCGAGAAAAGGATTTCTTTTACTCAAAAAAGGTAAACAAACTAGGAAGCTATACATGAATGTTACTAAAAGCGGTGTTTAAAAGTAAAATTAACAAATAATATTGTTTAAAACTCATTTGGTGTTAATTAAAGTTCTTCTTTTCATTTTTTGTCACTATCAAGTTAAATATGAATACTTACAATGACGTAACAATAATTTTCCTTACAATTTCAAAAGGTATGTACAAAAAAAATCACATATTTCATACAAAGCAATTTTATAATTATGATATTACTTAGATCTTGTGGATACTTTTGAAATTACATCCAAATATGGAGATGAGAAACCAACAAATAAAAAAGACGGTTGTCGCTTTTTTGAAGAGTACAATAATTGTCAATGAATGTCGTATGAAACTAAACTTGTTCGCTTTGAAAAACTGCATGATATTTATTTAGTGGCATAAAATAAATTAATGTAAAACCAAATTAAAAAAAATAAAACATATCTGGTGTTTATTATAATTAAATCGAACAAAAGTCGATTGAAACTTTGTCCTTTTAAATTCAACCATTCTACCAACACGCTATAGGCCTTTCGCTCTTTCTTCGACCAAAAACAATTCCATTATTGCTGGGCATGACTGTAGTTTTGATTGATGATAATCTGTACAGTCGATGATTAATTGCACTTCTTGTGGGAATATTTGACGTATGGACCTTAAAAATGTAATTACAAAAAATTGTGCAATTGATTATGAGCATTTGATTAATTGTGAATTATGCCTGCTTTTACTGCTTAACTGCCTGATTCAACGAAAAGCACTGCTAATATCGCATGTTGATCCACGTAAAAACGAATTTGTTGCTAATTTATGTTTGCATGAAGGAGTGAGAATGAACAATAAAGCACCTTTCATGCTTTTCTCGTTCGTTCTTCTTTTCATCACATTCTTGATTCATGTATATTAATTGTAATGAAAAGGTGCCAAGGTCACATAATTTTTGTTATGTATTTTCAGACGTTTAAATGTCATCTATAATGGTTTCGAGATTTATTTCAATGAATATACGAGTTGTGGTACCGATATTGTGACATTATAGTTAATGAACTATATGATAGTTTATCTGGATCTATTTTACTGATGATAAAAAAGGAACCTAAAGTAGTTATTTAACTTTCCTTTAAACACCCCATTGAAGAACACACACACAATGGACTCCATTGAGAATTTTCGGACCTATTGGAAGTGTAAATATTTCTTCGCTCCTTAAAAAAAAATAATAGTAGTAGTATTGTTGGTCTGCAAATAAGTCTGAGAAATTATAAGATTTAAAAACAATTTTTAAAAAATTAATATATAACCTTTGATTAATATTTAATATGTGTTTATACAATATGTAACAAATTTTCAGAATTTTTCTTCTTATTTTTTTACACTGAGGGGCATAATTTATATACTGGAAGAATCACTGTTATGCGTTTGTTAGTCACTGATATGTGTTTAATAGGCACTGATATGTGTTTGTTAGTCACTGATATGCGTTTTTAAAAAGGTTAAATGCCATCATTCACGCAAATAAATTATATGAAAGGAGGAATGTATAATTATTACTCAAGATAAGACATAATTGTATGATTTTTTCACTTTTGGGATATACTTTTAATTTTAATTTTTTTATTTTCTATATTATATAGTGAATTATAATTTTTTAAAATCATAACTTAAAATAGATTTTTAATAGTAGTATTATTAATCAAAGTTTTTAGTAAAATTTCAAATCTGTGACTTTTTAGTTTTATTTCGATTCACTTCACAATATAATCAAAAACTAAAATAATGTTCTGAACGGTAATAGTAGGATAGAAAGAAGAGAGGAAGAAATT
Organism: Argiope trifasciata; assembly: GCA_026543055.1. Taxonomy (NCBI): domain Eukaryota; kingdom Metazoa; phylum Arthropoda; class Arachnida; order Araneae; family Araneidae; genus Argiope; species Argiope trifasciata. Next base: position 1,428,528 of record JAPMOQ010060822.1, read on the forward strand.
TAATTGGAACTACCGATGATTTTTCCGAATTCCGAATTTTACAGATACTTTACAGTTTAGTGCAAGTGTGCAACATATTATAGACATAAAGAATGGTCCTTTACTTCACCTTATAGGTTAAATTGCATATATTACTTTGATAATTCATACTATAAAATGTTTAATAATGTTAAATCGCTTAATGCACTTGCTATATTAAGAATCATGAAAAAAGAGCAAAAAAATTGTAATTTTCTTGAAATAATTAGTAGCAAAATAAAAAAAATAATAACAATCACGCATTGCATGAACAACCAATAGTAATATGTGTTCGTGTTTGTATTTTTTTTCTTTTACTTTGCAAAATTTTAGTGTCCGATATATATATTTTGCATTAGGGCACCTTCATAGAGATGATAGGTTCTAGTTTACATCTATCCTTTGAAAGACGCATAAAAGTTTCTTTGCTGTAGTTTAAAATGTATGCAGCTCGTAGAAAGAAAAATAAAAGACGAAAGCTGCAGATTTTCCTACTTAATAAAATCTTATTTTTAAAAGTTGTTTATAAACAGTTATCTTGAGAAATTTGTTTTCTTAAGCAACTATTTTTTAACTGCATATCATAAAAAGGGATTTTTTTTCCTTATAAATCCAGTTCTCACAGCGTTGAACGAAATGCAGAATTCATAAAATCTGTATTTCATCAATTGATGCTGCTTCCTTCCTTTTTTTATTACTGGGATCTTGTTATTAGAGGTGAAGAACGTTCTCCATCTGACAAATTGATAGCAATTATGATACGCTGCTCCTCCCTCTTTTTTTGATGATTGACGACTGATAAGCGTGCATTTTCAAGAAGCTGAATCATCCTGGTCTGCTTACCTTTCATTTAAATGTTCTAAGCACTTATTAGGTATAGACGTTAGGAAAATTATGTAAAGTATGAATCAATTTAGAGTTCTCGGAAATTTTGTGATGCATTGCCGCTCTTAATACGTTGGACATTTCAATGATTACAAAATCAAAAAAGACATCTATTTTAAATGTCATGTTTCAGCAAAGGTATTCGCCATTCGTGTTCTTTTAGCAAAATGACTCACAAACCAATCATATTATCTCCTAACATTTCTATATTCATTTGCCTTGATACTATGGACATTTTAGGTAAAACGAATAAATAAATTACATACTATTCAATATTTTTGCCCAATGTTAGAATAAGCAAAATAAATGCTCAAAGTATATAATCTTATTTTATTTCATTAAAAACTGTAAAGCGTTATAACAAAATGGGAAATAAATGTTACATACCTTTTTTTACAGTTTTTTTCATTTTATTAAAAACTTTAAAATTTAATAGATGATTGTTTTATTATTTGACAAAGGCTATCAAAATTGGAATTTAGCCATTTTAAAGAGTTAGAAGAGATCAAGATTTATTTTCCTGAGAAATTGCTTGCTGTTAGATTTTTTCGTTATATCAAAAATACATTTAATTTAACAAAGTTTTGCATATTACTTGAGTTAAATTAAAATATTTCCGAAATTAATAAAAACTAATTTTTAAAAAATGTAATTTATCAATGGTTTTTTTGATAAGGATTTTAAAGAAATATATATCCATAACAGAGAGTAAACAGTAAATATAAACTCATTTTCTAATCAGTCCAGAAAAGTGGCAATTGTAAGATCTCGAAAATGATATGCACTTTTTAATTTGGAGAAGAATAACAAGAAGAGAGAGAGAAATTTTTTTAATGCGATTAAGCAAGGGAATTAAAAAATAAAATCTGATTATTTAGCGAATTAAATCATCTATGAAATTTAATCATCTATTTTTTCTGTGTGCAGATTAAAAAGTATATATTTTTGTTTTTTTAATGAAAATTTTAAAATTTTTATACTGTGTCTGAAATTCTAATCGAGTGATTCACCTTGAAAAGGTTCAGCTCTATCATTAAAAAAAATCCTCAGTATTTATAGAAGGGTTTTTATTTTTATTTTTCAAGAATTCCCAATCTAGAATTTCTGGTTTCTTATTATGCAGTTGAAAAGATAATGACATAAATTGTGATCCCTCATTTAAAATGAAGTTATGAATACACTTTAAATAAAGACTTATATGAATTTTAAATAATAGCAATTAATACAATTGAAACAGAATATTTTAATTCATTATACTGACTTTTTTCTTATTAATGTCAAATAATGTAAAAGAGGCAATTTCTAGAACTTATAAAACTTGACAATTTTTTCGGAAAATGAGAATCTAAAAAGATAATTATTCAAAATATATATATATATATATAATTTTTGAAATCAAACTACTGTTACTCCTAATCATTTTATTGAAAATCAGCTAATAATAAACTCTTATGCAATAAATTATTAAATAACCCAAAATTAGACCTTTCTTAATTAATTAACTCTTTTTGATGTATATACACGTCATGAAAAAAGTACAACATTTTGTGTTATGACGAGTTTATTCGTCAGGAGTAATTAGTGACAGTTTGCAGTTTGAATTCCAATTTTTATAAAAATTCAAACATATTCGTAAATTTCGAGATGTTTGAAATTTTTGAGTCGAACTCAAAGCAGCAAATAAAAGATTATCTTGCGTTATACCCTGCTTAGATCAATACTATTCTCTAACAGAAAAATAAAATAATAAAAGAATTTTTCATATTTCTTTTCGTTCACATACAAAAAAAATCATGTTAGTTTAAGTAAATGAATAAACGCGGTTATTGAAGTAAAAAAAAGTCACTTCATTACAATATAATTTCATAATACACATATTATACCGGGTGGCCAGAAATAAAACACCCCTACTCTGACCTCCCTGGATATCGAACTACTCAGTGTAAAGGCTTGAAAATTTGTGGACATACTATTCAAAAAATGGGGAAACGGATTTCACGAAAAAAAAAATTTAGTTCCAGAAATCACCGATAGGTGGCGCTGTACCACTGGACGTATGCTGAAAAGACACAAAAACACGTTTTAAACACATTTTATTTGAAAGTACCAAGCATACATGAAACAAGGACGTTATCGATGCAGGGAATGCTGCTCAATATGGTTCCCTTCCTGAAGATGTAAAATGTGAAGTCTGTGGACAGCTTGTTCAACTGCGGATCGTAACTGGTCATCTGAGATGCTTCTCACATGCAGACTGATACTCTCTTTCAAATCTGCCAAGGTTATCAGACGTTCTCGATAAACAAGGTTTTTTAAGTGTCCCCAAAGCCAAAAATCACACGGATTAAGATCCGGTGAACGAGATGGCCAAGTTGTCGGAAACGCGCGACTGATTATTCTGTCAGTGGTGAAATGTTGGCGAAGAAACTGTTGCACAGGGAGTCCAATGTGTGGAGGTGCTCCATCTTGCATAAAAGTAATGGTGTCAAGGCATTGGCGCTGCTGCAAATGGGGTACAACAAATGTTTCGAGCATCCTTTTGTACCTGTTGGCCGTCACGGTACATGTCTCAAGGCCATTGGAAGTAACCTCTTCGAAAAAGAACGGTCCAAGGATGAATGTGGCTGTGAATCCACACCAGACTGTAACTTTCGGTGAGTGGAGTGGAATCTCTTGGAAGGTACGGGGGTTTGTCGTGTCCCATATGCGACAGTTATGGGTGTTCACTGTTCCACTGAGGTGGAAATGGGCCTCATCGCTCCACAGAATCTGCCACGGCCACGATGCATCCACTTCAACTCTAGCAAGAAATGTCAATGCAAAAGTCAGTCGCATCTCCCTGTCTGTGGCCAGCAATTGTATATTAGGGCGGATTTTGTACGGGAAACAATGCACCATTTTTCTGAGTACGTTCCACACTGTGCTATAGGGAACACCCAAGTGTCGTGACACTGCACGTGCACTACTGCAGCCTAAAACATTATCCATTGACTGTTCAACAATACCGGTGGCAACATCTTCAACGACATCTGAACGAACCGGTTTGCGTCCTCGACCAGGCTGAACTCCAAGATGTCCAGTTTCCTCGAATCGAGCGATCATTCTCCTGAGAGCTTGTGGAAGCAATGGTCCCTTACGCAAATCCTTAA
>JAPMOQ010060822.1:1432589-1448188 GCA_026543055.1 Argiope trifasciata
TGTGTACAAAATTTTGAGCCTTTACACTGAGTAGTTCGATATCCATGAGGTCAGAGTAGGGGTGTTTTATTTCTGGCCACCTTGTATTTGACGGGTATACTCGTCTTCTCTAAATTTTTTGCGCTATAATTTAGATACGCTTTTTCTGAAGAGGTCGAAATATTTAAATGGTTAAGAGTCTGATTTCTCTGATATGCAAAAGATGGCTACAGAGAAATTTGATAGATATAGAGGCAACAACGATATTTTTCGAATTTAATGAACACAAAATTTAAAAAAAAAAACAAAAAAATCTTTCTTTTACTTCAAAAAGGGGTCACATTTCTCTGGTGGTAATGTCTCAGATTCGGAGTTCCACTGAAGAACCCCTTTCCTTGTAATCGGGTCTGGTGCATGCGCAGTTCATCGGGGCCAAACGTCCTCCGGTGGTGTGGTGTGGTATTTTGGAGGTAGGAGTGACAGCTCAGATGTCGTCTTCGATATATTGCCGCCGTTCAAAATTCCTAGGTCTGCCCCCAAATAGCCCTAGTATTGCTTTAAAATGGGATGTTGATATAACTAATAATAAAAAACGAGTATACTCGTCATCGCTTAATTTTTGTGACACAATTTTAAAAAGCATTTTTGCAAAGGTTGAAATAGTTAACTAGTTAATTGTTTTGGGAATAAAATTTCAAACAAATTTTCAAAAATTTTAAATTAAAATGCTACCGCTCTAGATTCGAAAAAATACCAGAGATCTACTTCAATCTCGAATTCATTTGTTTGTGGAGCGAAAATGGAAACGAGGAACTACCTTGCAACATAAATCATGAAATGGAACAATCTAGGACACCAACGGAATGAGGATTGCCCACTTGCTCTTCATCACTGTCTCGCATTCACTGTTTTGATCAAAAAACCCGAATTTCAATGGATAAACAAATACGCGTGGCTCCAAACTGACAAATGGATTCTCCTAGCCCACACATTTCCTTTCATACAAAAGCCTCGAAAAAGAGTAAATTGCTTCCAATTGAGACTTTAGAAAAGGGACTGATAGATGAGGGTTCTTATCGATGAACTTGGAAGCATTTATCACCATCAGGAGTTCGAAATGTTTTGCCAGCCTCCGTCTGGCATGTTTATACGCCCACTCAGGCAAACGAAAGTTTCTTCAAATGCAAACGATTTGCAACTAAGTTTTGTGAAATAGAATACGCGGCAGAAATTAGATCGTGAAAATTTAAGTTTGCTAATGAGATCGTGATGTGAGTAAAAAATTGGAATTGCGTGGAATGATAAACTAGTAAGTTTGTGGTTTCTAAATCATACATCGTGAAATTCATTGGGAAGTCAAGATAGGATGATTAATGTAGAAGATATAAAATATATCAAAACATACATAACTTTTTATTCATCATTATAAAAAAGTTTGCTGGATTTTTTAAAGTTATAGAGAAGCTAAGTATTTGACCATCAGTATTTTAGGAAAAGCATGCAGAACAAACTTGCTTTCCTTGCATAAATGTGAAGAAGAATTTCTGTTTCACTAATTATCCGGCCCAACCGGCCGTAATAATTCTACACTTGCTGGTTAATATATATTTCTAACGATGAGTTTTCAAGATGTAAAGAGAAGGCATCCTTGTTAATAACTCATTTTACATCTTGCATTCCTCCTCGGAACAGAAATTGGCCTGTGAATAAAAAAATGTGTTGGCCGATTGGGACAGATCAGTAGTGAAAGGATTAAAAAGTCGTGAATCATCTACACAGAGCACATACAATCTATCAACTAAAAAGTTAGGAAATAATAATAAATTCATATTAATTTATTACACCAATTTTCTCTCTATTATGTCTAAGAAAAGAAATTACTTGATTTTTTTAAGCTATAGGGAGGTTAATGAATAACTAGTATTCGATTGCCAGTATTTAAAAAAAACCTTTATAGTATATTCAGCTCAAGTTTGTTTTAACATGCCGTTCTCATGCATAAATTTGAAGAAATTGTAAATCATTCATTCAAAATACTTACAGTCCATCAGCTAGAAAGCTAACAGCTTTGGAAGATAAAGTAATAATAAATTTGTTTTAATTTAATATGACAAATTTCTATCGAATGATAAAAGAAACTTGGGAATTAGCTTCTAAGTATGTAAAATATTTAATTATAGCATTCTTCAAAATCTAAATGTAGAATGAAATTTAAAACACTCGAAATTTTTGGAAAATGTCGGTTTGAGACAAAGGACTTTTAAATTTTAAATAAAATATCGGCTTAGAGGAAGTTCGTTTATCGGCTATTCGAATATAAGTTAATACGATTACTTACAAACTTAAAACTAGTTATGGTAGATAAGATTCTTAATGCAGACTTAACATCTCTTTATACATTTTCAATTAAATCCAAAAAATCTATTGACTATCTGTCGGGTTGTACTTTCAGAGATACACAAGCATACTTCAAAAATATAATCATTTAAATATATCAAATTCGGTATGAAATTTTGTCAGTACAATTGCAGTTTCGAGTCAAATCTTTGTATCATCCGATTGCAAAAAACGTATCTGATTTAATATTTGAATTCTATTAACCGCATGCCTGTGATTAATTACCAAATAACTCTCCAAGTATGACATGATAGGTCGGTAAAATATTCTCAATTAATTCCTTAACTTTTGTACCATAATGCCATGTAAGACGACAAGTTTAGAGAGTATGTGAGAAAGTTTTAGAGAGATCAGTCCCAATGGTTTTTATTATTGATATTAAATATCCTTTATTCATGAAAATATGGCCATGAATAATTTTTGTTTAAATTTTTAATCTATATCCAATCAATCAGCCTACGATCAATATTCATTCAATAGCCACGATTTATTCGAGGAATTCCCAATCATAAATTGCAATCCATTTTAACTGTTGAAAACTATGTACAAATACAACCTCAAGGCGGGTGATGATGGACATGCATATAGACAGACTCAATCGGGCGCAAAATAATCAATAATTGAAGATTGATTATTCCCTGACAAGGTCATGTACAATTGTGGTAATAAATGCTGGGTGTTGGCGCGTTGTTTTCTGCTCCTAATCACGCCCTCCTTCATGTAAGACATTTTAGTGCCTTCTGTTAGGGCACTATTAGTCGGGAAATAAGCCTCTTCCACAAGATTATTTAGTTAATGGTATCTTTAATAAGAAATAAATTGGGCATTTTTGTCCGTAGCTGCAGGTCAATGTTTGATTTATGATAACGGCGATCAATTAATATTTTGTAAAATTCTTTTAACCATCTTGTAAAGATAATCATGGGAATTTTTTCCCAACCCTTACCTGAAGCCTTATATCCTTTACGTTTCTTTGTGCTGGATTACAGATCTAGGCGAAGCGCGTCTTCCATGTTATCTGGGCGGCAAGGGTTCGAGTCCTGGTTGTTTTTTATCCTATTTTCTATCTGTGAGGTGTGTGAGGACACCTTACCCTCCAGCAAAAAAAGTGTGCTGGTGTTGTCTAATGCCACTTGGTCATACCAAGCTCGAGTGAGCAGAGCTTTTTATATTAAGGCAGAGGTGTGCGCATTTCGTTGTTAAAGAGCACCGTTCAGGTGAAAGGACGACTTTGCTCGAACACACACGACACAACCCTTTTTAGGGGGCCGTCGAATTCATTCATATACTTATTCATCCGTCCGCAAGTCAGAATTTAGATCCAAATCAGAGACCGACTCATTTCTGATTCAGCACCCACAGAGGTATCGTTTTGTTATGGGAACTTGGAGGATTTTGCAGTCACGACCTATTTAACGTGCCTCAACTGCCATTAGCCAACACGGCGGTCTTTGGCCGAGACGAGGGCAGAACCCGTTACCTTTCGGTTATGAGACTGACGCTCTACCAACCAGGCTACCGCGGTCCTTCTTTTGTACTTGATTTGAATTGGTTTTCAATCCAAAGGGGATAAGCAACCAAATTTACTGTTATTTTCAATATTCTGAGACGACCACTTTTCGACAATTCTGTCTCATCAAGAGGAGAGACGCGGAAAGATGGAATTCATTTTTGGAATTCTTCGTCATTCTTTGGCCTTGATTTTGACTTTATTAGATACTTTTTTGTCCAGTGTTTTATTTCAGATGTATATGAATATTGTACCACTTCTGATCATAATATTTTAATTCAATCCGAAAGTAATCCGAATTTATTTTATGGTTAAATGAAAAAATCCCCTCCTTTCATCTTTCCTCTCACCCCTATTTTTCGGAATTAAACCCATCCAAACGCATGTGCAAAAGTGCAGAGGGGTCTAGAATCCGTTATCAAACAGTATTTGTTATTCAGCTTAATTTTTCTTCCCAATTATTCTGCAGAAATATGTCTTCCTTTAAGTGGCTTTTGTCTATCCGAAAATAGAATCACAAAATAGCAAATATTTTTTCCCTCATTTTATGTTTTCGTATATGAATTACATTAAGTTTTGTAATTTTCGAAAAATTCGAAATCGGGATTTTAAAGAATCTCTACGTCTTAGACCTCACAGATATCGAAAAATATAATAATAGCATTAAAAAAATCGTTTATTTTTTATTTATTTATTTTTTTGCAAAAATATGAACTTTTAAAAAATTAATATTTTTAATGCTTGAGCAGGATTTTTTTTTATAAAAGCTTTCGACTTTTGTTCCTAAATGTGGACGTTACATAGATTTTTATATTTGCATTTACGTAAGTTTTAATGCTATTTCCCATCTTTAGGTGCTGTTTTCTCAAATAAAGAATAAGACAGAATTTTCTTACGGAAAACTCCATAAACTAAAATCTAATGCATATTTTTTATTGAAATTTGTAATAATCATTTCTCTTCTGATCTGCAATTCCTTAAACAACTATAAAATATTTCTAAATAAAGCAACCTATTTATTTAGAAATATTTTATAGTTGTTTTAGTCCTCCAAAATATTTTTTAAAAAGTAGAAATTTCATGTTAATTATCAGCGAAACTCCAATATTTAAAGAATGGATAAAAACATGGGCTTTTTAAAGTTTAGGAACTGAATGATATATTACAAAATTATTATCTAGTTGAAATATAACTGTATATAGTAACTATAGTGAAATATAGTAACTGTAAAACTCATAGTAATTTCCAAATACATTATTGTTCAAAAATTTGCCATTTTAATAACATCAATTTAATTACAGCGCTTTTCTTCCTGAATTTTGGCAATGTTTTTCAATTCCTACTATTAGTTCACATCATACCCATATATATTTTTTTATATATGCTGTTCAAATTTTTAATCATTAATAAAATAGTTTTTATTCATCCTCTCGAGCTCAAATAACGTTTTAAAAACTTCTGGTGGAAGACTCTCGATGTTAATACAATTTTTTCAAATATTAATTCATTAATTTAATTAAATTAATTTTTGACACTTTAAATAGAGTTTTAGTAGATTGTAATGAAAATTGAAATCCACAGACAGTAACCCAATTGGTCAAATGCAAAGATTTCTGTATTTTTCACTTGAAGGTGAAGAATGCGATGAGAAATTATAGGCCTCCATCAGCTTCATAAATTAAATACTAGGGGAAAAAATAAGAAAGCAAATAAACAGTAAGAAATAAAAATAATAGCCCCAATACCATATTTAGAAAGAAAAATGGAAAATTGCAAGGAATTCGATTTCTATTTTGACACTTAGTATTGTGATTCTATCATATGTATGCATATATTTATATTAATTGTAATTATTTAATAAAAAGTAACTAAAACAAAATTTTTCTTTTTTTTACCTTAGTAGGAATTTACTTAAAATTGTTTAGGTTGTTTTTTCAATATTTTTTAATGCAAATGTTCAAAAATATAATTTTTGAACGTTTTTGAAAACACTCATCCAGAATGTAACTCATAAGAACATGATTAAACAACGAAATTTTAATTAGAACTATGAGATTTCATTAAAAAGAAATTCGAAGATATTTTGATGACAGAAAAGGTTTTACACTCTCAACCAAGTCCTTGAACGCTGAATGAAATGTGATGCGTATTATTATATTGAAACGAGATCAAAAATCGGATTCCATTCGATCTTTTTAGATATTTAGAGGAATAAAAATTCAGCAAACTCAGCATCAGTTTTGTTACATAAATACGGGATTTATGTTAGTTCATGTGCAACGAAGCATTCTTCCTATTCTTCATTCATATGTAATCCACCGACGAACTACACAGATGAACGGAATTTTATCAACTAATGAATAATGAATTACAGTCACTGGCTGTGTATGAAATTCCGGTTTATTCAACTTGGAAAAGGTTTTATTTAAAAAGGGAGAATCACTCAAAATTTCTCCCCCTAGGTGATATAAACCGGTTTTTCTCTTCTAATAATAACGAAAATTTTATGTCCATTTTGTGTTTAAATAGACGTTTTTGTAAACCATTTGACTTAAAGCTAACAAATGTGGCACGGAATTATTTGGAAAATAAGAATGCGCACTTATGCATAAATTTTGATTGATTGAAAATTGGTGTTTCTTTACGATATTTCTCAATAAACGATGTTATTATATTCTGAATTTTGGCAATTATTTAAAGCTATTTTTGGACTTAATTTTGAAAAATAGATTTTACTGTTGATCAAATTTTTAATAGTGACATTTTCTTTGATCGTTGAAAGCTGAGGAAGGTAGATTCAACTGTTAAGAATTCAGTTCACGACGTGATCTTCCTGGGCAGAGCTAGCTGCCAATCATGTGAATATCACGTGGTCTGATTGTTGATGTTAGTTATTTTTTTCCCCAGCAGGTGTGAACTTGACGCATGTTCTAAGGGAAGTATGATCTCGGTTCTATCCCGAAAAATTTTATATGTAGTTATGTAGACCTGCTATGCTATGGCATGATCTTGTGCCTTTTGTTGTTGATGTTAATCAATAAACCACATAAAAGACAGCCTGCGTCTCAAGTTATTTGACTCAGGTAATAATCTTCACAATCAAACAAATTATTGTGTAATCAAGAAAAGCAATAATTTTCACCAATTAATTTTCTAATCAGTTTACAGGAGGAGACAACGAATGAAATAACATTACCCCAAAATGCAACGTGCAGATTGATATCTCTACCTGTACTAATAATAAAAGAAATAATAATAAATATGTATGTAAGATAAATGTCATAAAGATATATGCATGCAAGATAAATGTAATAAAGATAAATGTATGAATGCCCGAATAGAATGAACTGTTTGATCTGCAACCACAAAATTTTTCAGAAGTACACTTTGCAGGTCGGGAATGTTCACTTCGGATCATTTTTCTAATCATTGAATTAGTATTTAATTAATTAAAAATCAAATTGAATTTTGGCGTATTACGATGACAACTTCCAAAAATATCGTAAGACAAAAATAAAATTTTCACCGTTTTAAAATTTACGTTGAAAGGGGAATTGTCTTCCTAAATCTTTTTAGCATATTCTTAAATAAAGGTGTTGAATGACAGAGACATAAATGCCTTAATAACATTTGCGTAGAATAGTTATGAAATATATTAACCTTTTGCGCGAACTTAAACATCTTTATTGAATCGATCATATGCTCTTGTCATATCTTTACGAGTTAATTAGTTATTAATCCCTAGCATGCCGTTGATAGAATCAAAAAACCGATGTTGTGTTGAACTATATCGAACTTTCCAATTGACTGAAAGAACATTTTTATATAAAGCTGCTCTTGTATTCACAAAATAGCATACCAATATTAATATATTCAAACCATTGTGTTTTTGAGTTCATAAGTGTTAATATTTTTGGAAGCTCAGACCGATAGACAGTCAATCCTTGTTTAATTTGACTCGAATGTAATAAATGTCTATTCTATAGACGTTAAATCAGTGCACCGAATTTCATTTATATAGCTCTCTTCATTTTTCTGCTATTGTGTTATTTTATATTCGAACAACCGGACAGGCAGAGTTTCTCTGAATGGAGTTTGCTTTAAACTTGATAGAAATGTACAATTTTGATTTTAAGAATGTATACGAAATTTCATCCATCTAATTTAGAATGTTCTTGAGTTATCTTTGCCAAAGACAGATGTTTTTCAAAAATATGTTTTTGAACTCAGGGAGATCTAAAACGTGGAGATTTGCTAAAATCTGGATTTGGAATTTTTTTTTTTTTTATAACTAAAATTTTTCCTATTTTTTCCATACCGAAAAAGTGGAAAGTGAAATTACACTATCGTGAAATTTAGAAGACTGTTGAACTACATTGTCACGCTTTTAATATCTCTTTAATATCATAGAAAGTTTTATGTACACAATGTATCGAATGTGTACAAGACAGTTAAAATAACACAGCTTTAATATCCGACTATTCATCGACTTTAATCGAAATTAACTATAAATAATATCCCAACTAAATAGCTTGTACCGTTGTCAATTTGTAGATGTTACAGACACATAAATACCATAATCCTACGGTATTCAACTTTATTATGAAGGTTCATTATCTCAATGCATGCAGCTTTAATTTTTTTCACACTCCAGTGTTTCATAACACTTTGTATTGATAATCATCAAGTTATGCATGAGAGATTTTATTGAAAAACCCAGCGAATATTGCAGGTGAACTGAATGTTGGTCAAAGACGATTAGTCTTGACCAACAGAGCTGGCCATCTGGGGGAGGGGGAGGCGGGTGTTTTGCACCCAGTCTCCGAGACTTGGGGGGCACCAGGATTAAGAATTAAAATAGTGTTCTTAACAAGAACAGCTTTTCTCTACGTCGCCAAAGTAGAAAAGTTTTATTCCAAGTGACTGACTGAGAGTCAACTGACGATGTTATTAGGCAATGATCGTGGTGATATCTATAAAAGGAGGAGGGAGTGTACATTTATGAATAAAGAAATCTCCTTCAGGCTTAGAACGTTGCAACTTCTAGGCGCTGAGATTTAGTTCAAATGGGCTTGTAAATCATTAACTATATACTTTTTTGCATCTAGTGTAATATTTTTTAGGTGAGCATTCATGTATGTTTGTTTATATTAAGTTGCTCTAACAAAAAGTAAAATGAAGATAAATTAAACGATGAAACTCCAGCAATGCACACTGCATTATTGTTTCACCGACCATGACCGGAATGAAAAGAAGAAATTTAATTTTATTTTGTCGGTGGATTTGGATATATACTAAGTTCATATTATATATTAAAGTCTTGTGAAAAATATGCACAATAAGTAAATAGATTTACAATCACTTATCTCACTTATTAGGTAATAGCTTACAGTATAGATAATAATTTGTTAATTCATTCTTTAAACTTCTTAATACTGTTAGATATAACCATGTCCACGCCAATGAAAAATAAAAAAATAAAATATTAAATAATAATTATAATGAGTTACTTCAAAATGTATTAATTGTGTTAAAACATTTTTTCTACTTCGTTTTTAGAAGCAGAACTAAGAAGTAGAACTTTTAGTCTCTACTTTTACTATTTTTTCTACCAGTTACTATAGCAAGAGCTGACCTCTATTTCAGAAAATTAAAATTAAGAAGTACCTTAGGATACCATGTGTTCAGAACGCTTAAATGCACTTGCTATATTAAGCATCGAAAAAAAAAGTTCAAAAAATTGTAATTTTTCGGAAGTAATTGATGTATTAGCAAAAATAAAATCAAGCATTAAATAAACATGCATTAATAATATGCGTTCATGCTTACATTTTTTGTAACTTCACGAATAATTAGGCTCCCAAATGGCTTCTTGCACCCTTCCCCCTTCGTAGAGAATGCCGGCTCTGATTATTAAAGCAACAAAATACAATAAACTCTATTTTATAAGAAACTCTCCATTATTTCGTTTATAAGAAACATTTATATTCATTAATGGTGGAGAAGACGGTTTTTTTTAGAAAAAAAATTCTCAAGAGGATTAACGCTCTGTTTGTTCACCTGAATTAGATGATGGTTGAACTTGAATAATTTTCGTAGAATCTAAAATTATGAAAGATTGAGTTGATAACAATTGATTAAAGCAGAGCTAAGCCACCATGTCAAAGTTCTGAAAAGAATAATTTCGATCATTTATTATGGTTTCGTTTTGTCAGACATAACTGTCAGCGACAGCATGAAGACACGAACTCATTCAATGGGGCTTTAAAAATATGAATTTATCGAACAAGTAGAAATGCTGCCCGAAAATATATATAATATATGATATTAAAAATAAAGATAGAATAACGAAAAAATGATGTGGTGATATTCATTAGAAAAAATAAAATTTGTCTAAAGCGCCATAAAATTTTTGCGCCAAATTAAAAAAAAGCGCCAAAAAAACAAATTTTCGCCGTAATTTTATTAAAAGAAATATATTTGATATTCACGGAAAAATGTTTGAAAGAGATCATTTTTTAGAAACTTGTTAACATTAGAGGTAAATTACATGAAAATAAAATTGGTATCATTATTTTGAATTTTAAAATTACTTAAAAATAAATTTTGTGCGATAATATTGTAGCAAGAATAGCAGAAAAATGTGTCGAAAAAGAACCTGATTTCATTCTAATTAAAAAAATTTTTAGAATTTGAAAAGTTGATGATAATTTATTTCCTCTTTTGAAAATCATATGTGTTAAATTTCATCAAAATCATTTAATGACTGTAAATAACGTAAAACTTAAATACACTCATAATTAATTAAACAAAATTAAATTTAATTTTGTGAATTAGTATTTTTGCTAGGTCATGGCAGAAGAATGCACCTTCCCAAAAGAACTCGATTTAATTTTAATTTTAAATAATGTTTAAATTTTGAAAAGTTGATAATAATTTATGTCTTGTTTTCAAAATCATGTGTATCAGATTTCATCAAACACAGACAACTCTAAATTATCATAAAATATAAATAAAAATTCATTTTTATCTGAAGAGAAATTATCATAATCGAATGAGTGCATAAATATGAAAATATCATCTGCTTTTATTTTTAAAGAATAAAGCTCTTTCTGCACCACAGTAATAACAAGAAATGTATTATTATGCGGAAGTGCAATTGTATTTATACTTCAGCTGCATTTATATAAACATAACGAAATTTTAATAGGTTGAAAGCTTTTGCGTTTTTGTCAACTTTGAAAACTGAATTACATATCTGCTTAAATATGATGTATAAATAATACAGAATTTTTGGTCATTATTTAGTTAAAAGTTTTTAAGTATTTCCTAAGCCAACCTAGATTTGCATTTACATCAAGCATAACGAAAGATTATAATGAAAACAAATATATTTTTTATTGTTATTTGATGAGGTTTCTAGGCTTCCATGACAATGCCTTTTATTTGAATTAGAATCACGTATCCACTCCTAAAACATGAAACGTTTGGACCCGATACAATAAACGTTGTTCATCTTAATATTTTTCGTGATGCAAGTCTTAGCAGTGATATCTGAAGCAAGGAGGTAAATACCTATGGGCACGCTACCCTATTTGTCGTTGTATTATTTGGGACATCCATAGAATGTTATTTTCTTTTAATTTCCTATCTTTAAAACCTTAGCTATGTTTTAAGTCAGTAAGCTAGTATTGAGAGTTACGGGAACTATAGTAACATATTTTGAATACATTATATTCGATTATCAAAAATGCAAAAGCCGGCGTCTTGGGGTTGCGAATCTTCATCGTGATCTGGGCGTCACGGGTTCGACTCCCGGTCCGGGCATGGTTGTTCTATCTGTGAGATGTATGAATGAGACCCCCCCGGTAAAAAGGGGTTGTGCACACGAATGTGTGTGTCACCATCATTTGAGCTAGAAGTCAAGACTTTTGCCCTCTGGGTGCTCAGGGGTCTCTACCCTCAGAAGCTACTGCACCCCCTTCCCGTGGAAACACGGACACGTCATCATCATCAATATATATATATATATATATATATATACTTCAAAAATTATTTCCTAACTTTTTAAAACTTTTATTTTAAGCATTTTTTTTTTTTTTGAGATTTAAAATTAATTCACTGCGTTTTGAATCAACACTAGGGCTCCTTTTTGTTTTTCCGTTTTTGAATTTCAAACCGAATCTTTATTATCTAGATGACGAAGACGATATATGGCAACCCCTGTAAAAGCATGTACTCCATTCCACCCCGTTAAAAGGGTATTTGTCACCAATGGATCGGGCTTGTCCAAATCCGTTTATATTTCGAATTCGGAATCTTCCGATTCGATAATCAAGACTTCACTACACGGTCACTACAGCCTAGGATTGATGAAAAAGAGATGCAATGCTTTCAGATTTTTTTCTCACAAATATAGGCACTGTTTGCGAATAAAAAAAAAAAGGAAATAATAGACTTGAAAGTTGTTGGACGAGTTATTGGGAAATATATTTTAATTTTTTGCTGCCATATTTTTCGAGTTCAAACGTTTATCTTGTCGAAAGGATAAATAAATATGTAATTGAAAAAATATTGCTCTTTTATTATGATGTTTTTTTGTTGTGTATTTATATGGATTGAATTTTTTTTTATTTGCGTGTTTTCATATGCAAATATATTCCTGCATCGAGCTATATTGCTTTTGAAAAGTATTTAATTTCGTCTCACACAAATGATGAGGTTTTTTTTTAAAAAAATATTGTGAATAAAGAAATGGTTATTGTGGTGAAATTAATAAGCAGAATTCATTATTTGATAATTTGGCTCTCTTTTTGCATAGAAATAAGTCGGAAATTGCTGGAGATAATTTAAATAAACCTGGTATACACTTTCGAAAAAGTGAAACCGCAAATGATAAAGTTAATGGGGTAACTGAAAAATTGGTAAAAAAATTACCAGATCTGAGTTTATTTATATATTTATATGTTTTTGAATATTTTTGCATATTAATGCTTCGTAAAAAAGTCGTTTATTTTTTAATAAATGCTGATTATTAACGAATAAAAATCATCATGATTTGATAAACTTCATGAAGGATGTGATTGAAGGCCTTCATGATGTTTAAAAGGCATTTGAATAATTAATCATTTTTATCTTTCTAAATCTTTGAAATTTTAATATTTTTTTTCCTATTGCCATGTAATTCATTTTTTTTCTATTTAATTTATTTAAAAAAAATTAATATTTTTTATTATTGCTATACAATTCACTGTTTTTCTATTTGATTTATTTAAATTTTTAAATATTTTTATTATTTCTATGCAATTTATTGTTTTCCTGTTTAATTTATTGAAAACATTATCGATAATTTTTATATGTATGGCGAGTTTTTATATATTTGTATTTATGTTATTTATTTTTCTTAATGCTTTTTTAAATGTTCTTGTTATTTAATTATTTATATAATTTAATAAATTTAAAAATATCAAAAATGATACCTAACTTAAAACTTCATTCACTGCAAAGTGAATAACCTAAATATAAATTAGCTTATTAATCAACTTGCTTATTTTCAAATCTATTAGTTTAATACTTTCTGTTATACTCCTATTGACAGCTAAATATATTTTTTAATGTTTTGCAGTCTTTTAAAGCCAACTTTATTTTAAAAAGTACTTTGTACAATTCGTATCGTTTTATTCATATTGAAATTACTTTCAATAAGCCTTCCTGACGTTTAATATTTTCTGAATATGTGCATGTATTTTTGAATTTATTTCAAAATTTTTTAATTGTTTCTTTTTTTACAGGTAGCAATGCTTCTAAAAATATTTACTCTGCTGTTTGCCTCTATTGTGTGTGCTTCTGGCCAATTTCAAGATACTTATCCCCAATTTGCAAGTGATCTTCGTAAACACCACCTTAAACATGAACCGTAAGTAATATATAATTATATTAAGCACTAAAGTTGTAATTTTAAAAATTTAAATATTAAATACTTATGTGTTTTTAATATTTTAATCATGGTAATTAATAAATAATATCATAATTCATCGTGTAAATTTTAATCATATAATAAACGCTTCCTTTTTAATTACAGAATGGCTAATTTTTTCTATTATTTAAAATATTATTTATATGATGGTTCATTTATTGTTTTTTTTTCTTATGACATTATACTTAATCATTTTTCGAAAACAGGGGAAAGAATAGTCAAAAGTGTTTACAAAGTGAGATTTTTAGAGTCTACAATATGGTCTACAAAGTCAGGAGTTTTTTAATCCTTATTTTAAAATGCTTTTAAACATTAAGAAACTTTCGAAACTTTTTTCACATCGGTTTAAAAAGCTTAGGTGAGAATTTCAATTATGAAGATCATTTTCGTAGGTATTGCATTGCACCACATTGATATATTCTTCAATTGGTATTAATTCATATTCTTTAGTTGAATTAGTGAATTCTGACGACGCATTATAAAAGTTAAAAATAAATTTTAAACAATTTCATTTTATACTCTGTCTCATTACAAACATTTGTTACAAGCTAGTGAGGCTGTGAGAAATAATTTAAATTTAAATTGAAGACTAATTAAAATTCTGTTCGCGTAAAAATACTTTTTAAAGGCTGTGTTTATTTAAAAGTTATTAATAGGAATTCTAAGATATTTTTTCTGTACTTCTTGTCAAAAAAAAAAAAAAAAAAAAGATTTTCTCATTTATTTTACAAGCATAAAACTACTTTGTAACATTCGAACTTAAAGTGTGGACTAAAATTTTTTAGTAAATCTTTTCGTGTCATCATTTAAAATTTTTTGTCGTGAGTAAAAATAATAATTTAAAAAAAAGGTATGCTTTTGGTAAAGCAAATTTTTTTATTAATTAAATCGACACGCCTTTATAAAAGGCCTATTTCTGGATCTATTGTGGAATTATCATTTTGAATAATCGTAAATGAATTTCGACATAATATTTTATGATTTGAATTTGATTTCATTTATACACAAACAATATATACAAAATATATGTATACAAAATATTTATATACAAAATTCACTGTTAAATTTTCTTTCCCATTTTACTTTCTCATGCATGAATCAAAGAAAAAGCATACAAATCGCCAAAAAATTCCATCTCGAGATCATGACGATTCTCTACGTTTCAGATTTCTTTGCATCTGAAAAACACATTTTTGGAATTTTAATTACTCTCGTTTTATGTTTGAATATGATAATTCAAGAATTCTTTCAATTAAATTGGTGAGATTTAGTATAGAAACTTGGCATTGTATTTGTAGATTTCCATCAAATTTTAAATTCATTCAGAGGAAATCTGTCCATTTGATTATTTGAATAGAAGTTAGCTTGATAATTGCAAAACTAAAAAAAGCTAGCTAGATAAAATCTAGTGCATTGTGCTGAATTGCAAAACTGAATCAAATTCGGAATCAGATTCGTCAAGAAAGTTGCCATCTTCCCTGTTTATACGGCTTAATTCTTTAACAGTGGAATGACTAGCTAAAATTTTGAAAAAGCTTGTATGTCAGTCGATTTGCACTTTCCACTGTATATAAAAACGATAAATCAAAAACGTAATTTCTATTTAGATAAATGAAATTTGAGTGCGATCTTGTAACTAAAATCGTAATTCCGTATTAAATTTTAATTCCAAATAAAATATTCAATTTTCTGGTACTTTTGTATTAACTGAAGCCTAGCGATTAATTGGCAATATGC